>JAQZBX010052666.1:0-19073 GCA_029593785.1 Cabassous unicinctus | reverse complement strand
TGGAACGTGAGTATTTTTCAAGGGTGTATTTCTAATATCTACCACAATGCTCAATAAATTTTGTTGACTGACTGAATGATTTTTTTTCTGAATCAAGAAGGAAGAAAGTTCAAAGAATATTTTAAAGGATTTTTTATATACTCTCTTGTACTAGAAACAAAAGTCACATAGAAATGCAAAGAAACCCCCATCCCAGACACCCCCCACCAATGATCCTCTCCTGCCCCTTCTGTAACCCTTCTGTGATCCAAACCTTCCTTGAAGATGAAGCCCATATAATAGCCAAATACAATTAATAGGAAAATGAAATAATAAAGAAAATTTTAAATATAAGAGAGAAAATCCATGGAAACTTAAAAAAAACACTAGAAATAAAATTAAAGGATTGGGATATTCAAAAAATGGGAAAAAACAAAAATTTTTTTTTTAATTTTAAACAGAATAAAATCAAGAGGTTAAAAAATACCAAAAGGCAGAGAGGTACCAAGTGTGTTTCTTTGTTATGTAGAACATCTATAGAAGAGAGAGGAAAATACAGCAATAATTGATGCTTCATGATGTTCACAACATGCGAAGAATCGTGCTATTTGCTAATTTGACCCTACAATTCTCTATGAAGCAAATATTACCATTTAACTTCTTCTATGTGTACTATCCATAGGAATCTTGCCAATATTAATAAAAAGCTAAGAAAAACAAAAGCAATATTGGAAATTACCACTCCATGAGTAAATGGCGACATGTAACTCAATTGCTCCAGTTCAGGGCTTGTGGCAAACCATTCTCAGGTCTGAGTATCAAACAGAACATTCTGTTTCTTATATCCTGATTTACTACCTAGACATATAACCATACCATTTCAGCACATCACCCAATGAAAAAGAACATTTATGTTCCTTCAACAATTGAGTAAAGCTGGGGCCTCATTCTGACTAGGCAAAGTCATGCCCACTTTGTAACGATCACTATTGCCAGGAAATGTTACCCACTGTATTAGTCAGGCAAAGGGGTGCTGATGCAAAGTACCAGCAATCTGTTGGCTTTTATGTAAAAGCTTACAGTTACAAGGCCCTAAAGAGTCCAGCTCAAGGTACTATGAGAGGTATTTTCTCACCCAAAGTCTGTTGCCACATGTTGGCGCAAGATGGCTGGTGATATCTTCAAGGGTGCAGCCTTCCTCTTTCCTCTTAAGGCTCTGTGGGCCCAGCTTCTTCTGATCTCAGCTGTAGACTGGCATAGGGCTCAGCTGCTCTGTTCTCTTCAGCTGCAAACCATCAGGCGAATGGCTCATCTCTCTTCCCAGAGCCGCAGTATCCTCTTCCGTGTCTGTGGAGCTCCCTTCCTCTTTTCTCACATTTCTGTTTCCATGTATCTACTTCTGCATTAAGAGTCTGTTTTATCAGCCCACCAAGAGGGTGGGGACTCAGCCTTGCATGCCCGAATGACATTATGAAATCAAAGCCCTAATCTTGATTTAGCCAAATAAATGTAAAGCCTTTGAATTTAAACCAATCACAGGGTATAATGCCCAGAGAAACAGACCAGTTTACAACCATAATCCATATCTCTTTTTGGAATTCATAAATAATATCAAACTGCCACATGCACTAGCCCACTTAGGCCTCTGTCATGTTCACATTTGCATATTTACAAACTATAGAAAGTGTGATAGATGCAAAACTATTGACATATACCACCTCTAGAGTAGAGTACAGTCACTTCAACCCAAACCACATGCCTAGAAATAGTGGGAAACCTTAGATAGAGTGGATGGATGATGGTGAAACAAATCATAAATGCCAATAACTCTGAATTTCACCATAATGCCACTTTGAACCAATACATCTAAAAACAGTCTAGGGTATTGTTTACAGTTCAACTTGGAACTACTGATATAAACATGGCACTCGTCTAATGAGGAAACACAACTTCATTAACTAAGCCTGGATTTATAACTGGCTGTATAAGAAACCCTCCAATAAACTCTATTTAAAAAGGGTTAAATCTAAAAAATAAAGATATGCAACTAAAACCTCATTTTAATTTTTTTAAATTTTTAATGAAGCTTTAGATTTCATAAATGTTACATTAAAAATATAGGGGATTCTCATATACCTATCCCCTCCCCCTCCCACCCTTTTCCACATTAGCATCATCTTTCGTTAGTGTACTAGTACGTTTGTTACAATTGAAGAACATATATTGAAGCATTGTTACTAACCACGGACTATAGTTTATATTATAGTTCACATTTTATACTGCACCATTTTATTGGTTTTGACAAAATGTATAATGGCCTGTATCCATAATTGCAATGTCATGCAGGACAATTCTAATGTCCCCAAAATGCCCCATGTTACACCTATTCTTCCCTTTCCCTCCCCTCAGAAACTCTGGTGGCCACTGCCTTTATATCAATAATAATTCCACTTTAGTCCATGGTTACATTTCCCCCTTATGTTTGTTCAGTCCTCAATCTTGAGGATTTGGGTATGGTGATGCCCACTCTGGTTCTGATTGAGAGGGGGCTTAGATCCCAAGGGGCAGATGGATGGAACTGTCTTGGTTGCAACTGTAAATACTCTCTGTTTTATGGGATGGGAATTGTCCATCATCATCCTTTTGTTCGTGGACTTCAGCAAGTACAGTGAACTGGAGAATAGGTGTTAGCTGTGACTCTACTGAGATTCAGGACTCAACCAGCATATGAAAAGACCAAAGACTTAAGTCTCTGAAACATATTTTTAATGAGTATAGTGCTAATTACAGGTTTAAATAAAAGGATCAGAAGAGCAATGTGTAGGAAAATTATAAGTCTAACTCTGTTACATTAGGGAGCATATATCCAAAGTAAGGCCCACTGACAGGTGCCAAACTCCTAAGATTGTCTTCCCTGCCTATATTATCTAGATGTCTCTGGGGCCCTCAGGAGTACCTCTATTTGAGGCACTATTTACCATGGCAATCAATGAGAGCCTGCTGAGATGTGCATAAGCGTAACCTCTGGAATGACCTCCCAACTCACTTTGAAATCTCTCAGCCATAAAAACTCATTTGTAGTTAATATTTCCCCCTTTTGGTCAAGGTCTTTTTCCAGATGCATTGTTAGTTGGTGCTTGGTAGCAATCCCTTGGTGCCAGAGAGGCTCATCCCCAGGAGTCATGTCCCATGCCAGGGGGAAGGTAGTGTGTTTATAGGCTGAGTTTGGCTTAGAGAGAGGCCACATTTGAGCATCAAAGAGGTTTTCAGGAAGTAACTCTTAGGCAATATATAATACTAGGCTAAGTTTCAATTTCACAAGAAATGGTTCATAAGTTCACCATCAATATCAAAGACCTGGAATAATGGTCTGTCCTCCTTCACTGGGCACTGCCCATATACTCGGGGGATTCTTGCCACTCTATTAGAGAATGTAACAGGACTTATCAGGATGGGAATTCAATACTCTTTTCACTATTCTGTGGGTCTCCACCTACTGAGACAATGCCCCATAACCATTTGAACATATTCATGTGCCATAGAGGCATGCCCCAGGTGAACCCCTTGCCACACATCCCCCCACCACTGTGGCATATCCACACATCCCATGCCAGTGATCCTCCCCTTCCACAGTTGTGACCTTTCTGCTATCCAAAACCTCCCCAAAAACAAAGTCAAAAAGTAAACAAATAAAAATAAGAAAATAATTATAATAAATAAAATACAAAAATATATTTTTTTCATTGTGTCTTTCATCGCTGTGAGATCTGTTATCGTTTATGTGCAGTGAAAATTTCTTCCATATGTTCCCACAGTCTTATTTTTTTTTGGTTTATCTTCAAAGAAGCTTTAAGTTACAGAAAAGCCACATAGAAAATATAGGGGATTCCCATATACTGAACCACTTCCACATCTCCTCCTCTCTCCTTTTAACAGCATTTTACATGTGTATGGTACATTTGTTTCAATTGATGTACAAATATTGAAGCATTGCTACTAACCATCGTCAATGATTTACATCATGGTTTACATTTTGCACAGTATACTTTTATAGGTTTTGACAACATTTAAAATGGCCTATATCAGTCATTGCAAGATCATGCAGAACAATTCCAATGCCCTAAAAATGCTATATGTTCCATCTATTCTACTCTTCCCTCTCCCTCCCCTCGGAACCTATGGTAGCTACTTAGTTTCAATTTTTAAAGAATAAGTTTCATAGTTACATGGAATAACATTGAGGGCTTGACATATTGGTCTGCTTTCTTTTATTAGGCACTATATTCTAGAGCGATTCTTACCCCTCTAATTGAGAACATAGCAGGATTACCCAGTATGAGAGTTTAATATTTTCTTGTTTATTGTGTGGGTCTCCACCCACTGAGATAACATACTGTAACAAGATGAACACTTTCATATGCCACAGAAGCATGCCCTAGGTGTTTCCTATCTCACATATTCCCCCACCCCCACACCCTACACCAGTAACCCTCCCCTGCAATATTTGCCAAAAGAACATTCCCACCATTGTAGTTTTAACCACAGACCTACAAATCCCCAGAGTTCATCTGTTCCTTCCTCCAATCCTCCCCCACCCCACAGTTCCATGGACAGTCCAATCCAACACACCCACCCTACTCCTCCTCACATTCCAGCACCATCAAAACCAATCACATCACTGCACCACTATCACGCCCAACCACTCCCTTCCACCTTATTATAGATTTTGCCCATATTGAGCATTGGCTCACCACATTCTACTCCCTTTCTGACTCCTGATAACCTGTCTTCCAGACTCTAGCTCTGTGAGTCTGCTCAAATTGCTTAAGTCATATCAGTGAGGTCATGTAATATTTGTCCTTCAGTGACTGGCCTACATCACTCAACATAAAGTATTCAAGATTCATCATGTTGACCTGTATGTTAATTCTGCACTCCATCTTACAACTGAGTAATATTCTATTGTATGTATATACCACAATTTGCTTGTCTATTCATCTATTGATGGACACTTGAGTTGCTTCCAACTTTTGGCAATAGTGAATAATGCCACTATGAACATTGGTGTGCATATATCTGTTCGTGTCCCTGCTTTCAATTGTTCTGGGTATATACCCAGTAGTGGGATTGCTAGATCCTATGGCAGTTTTATTGTTAGCTTCCTGAGGAACTGCCAAACTGTCTTCTACAGTGACTGCACCATTCTACATTCCCACTAGCAGTGGATGAGTGTTCCTTCTCCTCCATATCCTCTCCAAAACTTGTAGTTCTGTTTTTTTTTTAATAACCGCCATTCTAATAGGAGTAAGTTGATATCTCTTTGTAGTTTTGATTTGCATTTCCCTAATAGCTAGTGATGTTGAGCAAACTTAACTTGTTCTCTTTACAATAAATGTTTCCTACATTGTATAACAGCACTACCATCCTGTTAGTCAGATAAATTAATATTATTGAAATACAATTTAGATGATAAATTCAAGATGTTTTGAAACAGTTCACATTCCTTAATGATGGGATCCTAATGTACTTTTCTAACTGCATCTAATCTGCTAATGCTGTCTTTTGACCATGCACTTCATTCTTCATTCTAAACAAAATGCACACTGGGTTCTCTTACAACTTTTCACCTTGGCGTGCTTCCTTCTATTTGCTGAAAACTTAACTCCAGCCTCCTCTTTCTTCCAATCCCCATACATCCTTTAATGTCTATTTCAATGCCTATATCCTTAGCAAAACATTTTCCCCCATCTCCTCAGCAAACCAATTGCTCATGCCCTTAATCCAAATAAAAAAATAAACAGTTGAGTCCACCATATCCATATGTCTTGTCTCCTAAGACCTCTTTTGTGGAACTTAACATTCTCTGCTCTATTTATGTAGAACTAAGTATAAATATAAATTTAACATTGTCTTCAAATTTATAAGGTGTTTTAAAAACTGTTTTACTTCTGAAGTCCCTGTGACCTAGCAAAGTGGCTGTCATATTTAATACCAAATAATTATTTGTGGAATAAAGAATAAGCCTTCACAATCTATTTATCCTGTCTTTCAAATGGATCCTCATTAGTGTTACTGGACCATAACGTCAAACTAGCAGGGATCATGTGTATTTAATTTACCACTTAATAGTGCACTGCATGCTGCCTGGCATATAGTAGGTATTCAATCTACAATACCTGAATAAATACTGATTAGAGTATTTGAATAATTAAGTGGTAATGCTGCAAATGTGCTTTTGCTTGATTTCTTTAGGGGAATATATGAGACAGAAATGTCCTAGAATATCAAAAATGTCAATATTGAAGAATGTTTGCCAAATAGAAAGTTATTTATTTGTCTGGAAAGTTAAAAAATAATTTTATTTTACAAGACAGATTATTCATATGCAAAACGATGGAACTACAGGGAATGGTATATTTGGAATAAATAATTTTCTTTCAGAACATTATTTAAAATAACAAAAAAGTAGAGAAAAAATATGTAATACAAAAGGAAAGTCTGGAACTTGATCAACAACTTTAAAAATAACAGAGAAGTCACTAAACACCAATGCAAGCCATTGTAACCCCTGGGATCACCCCTAACACTTCATGGTGAGGTGTCACTTGCATACTTGTGTGGGGGATGAAAAATAATTCATTAAAAGGGTTTAAAAAGATGTGAAGCAATATTGTCACTGTTTAAAGATTCTCTCCTCCATTTTTCACCTTTTATCCCCCTTTTCAATCTGTAAAATCTTAACAGTGGTACTGGGAAAAATAATCACCTAAGGAGTTTTGAGATGGAGAGCGATGGAAATTCTTAGCTCCAGCTACAGAAATTCCTCAGCCTCAAAGTCATTAGGGTGTGAAATTGTGTTCAGCTGTACATCCTCTGTGGTTCTAGGTTAAAATCATTTCTCAACAAATTTCCAAGAATAAATTCAGAATACATAAACCACAGAGTTAATTGTACTTTAAAGAAGATGCATGTCTGGTTTTAGTTTTGTTTTTTTTTTTACTGAATGCTTAGTTGACTTCAATTATTTTTTTTCAATGACTCCCAAATGATTGGAAAAAGGGTAATGTTTTAAATCCAAGTACATGATGAAGTAATTGGAAACATGCTTAGGCCAAAAATGTCCTGGCAGGTTGCAACAGGAACTTTTTTCCTACAATCTGTAAGCTATCTCAGGTTCAGAGCTACTCACTTTGGTGAAATCATAATGGTGTGTCTGCTCAGATTATAATAAATACACATTAGTTGATGACAACAATCCATTTGGGCAAGTATTTGGTTCATCAGCCTTACCTTTTAAAAGTATATTTTGCATCTAAGTTATTTTTGAAAGCTTTTTTTTAAATAAAAAGGAATTAAAGTAATGGCAATGGAAGTATAAATGTTTATAATTCTAATGGAATAATTTAGATTTATTAAAATCAGGATTCATGAGTAGAATTTAGAAACCAAAATGAGAGTTAAATTGAGCCCAAAACTGCCCAAGATGATCTTTATTCCCCCAAAGAAATTGTTGGGAAATACAGTTAGGAGGAAAGCCATGTTTCCTGGTTTTTCTATGCTCTTCTTTCCTTACATTTACTCTTCTAGTTTGATTTCCCATGTCTTCACCATCTTCCGGCAGTGAGTTTGGCATGAGATGATTATGCAATTCAGTGCTAATTAGGTATGAAAGTATGAAGTTCCAATTTTATCTCAGGGAATGTGGAACATTCAGACAGATCTCATTACACAATAGACAGAAGAAAATTTATTGAATCTCCCTCAGTGAAATGGGTGAGCATGTTGGTCATCATTTATAGTCTGTTGGTTGCTGTCAGGTCAAAACCAACATAATAAAAATGATTTCCACTTTGTTCTGACTATAATTTGAGTTAATCAGTATGCTTAGTTCTCTAGCCATAATATATCATCTACAATATACCTTTAATAATATATTTATATGTTTTTCTTTATTTAAGATTACCATAATTTCTTAGAAATGGAGTATTCTTCCAGGGTCATAGAGGATGATGCTAACCAAATTCCTTTATCACATGGACTCTTTATTTCTCTTGCATTTTTTTTGGGGGGGGAGGGGTATTCTATAAAGCAATACATGGATGACTGAATGAAAATAATATTTATTTTAACCATTTTTATGTATTTAAAATACAAATTAGAAATGATTTATAGATTTTACTGTTTGCCTAAAAATTCCATCCCATGTATAAAGTTTATTTTCTGACAGCTTATTTTCAGTTTCCTTGGTAAGAAGTATAAATGGACTTTGTAGCATTTGCATTTTAGTGATAGCTTTTGATTATTTTGAAATAATTTGATGCTTGTCTCCTATTTCATGGTGGAAACCAAGGATAATATTAACTTTGACTAGTTTCTGCCAACAAATGAGAAATGTGCTGTTTTTTGTGCATTTATAAATTTTACTATATAGCTTTCTTTCTACTTTTCTTTACAAGATATGACAGTTAAATAGAATCCAGAAAATAAACAAAAATTTAAGATGTCACATTCATTTTTTCTGTTAGAGAATGTAGCATTAGTTAAGAAATTGTGTCTTAAGACTTATTTCTGGCTACTTATAATCATTGAATCTCAGAATTTGAGACCTATGCCATCAATGCTAATCCTTCAAGTATTATTCTTTCCTATACCATGCTAAAATAGCCATAGAGCATCTGCTTGATTACATAGTGACAAAAAATTGCTATCTCATTAGGTAGATATTTCCAGAAACATAAGATCTGCTTCCACAAAATTATTATTAATTACAAATGATATGATTGCCTATCATGAATTGAGTGAAAAAAATATTAGGTAAAATAAGAGAATCCAAATTGATGGCTGGTACTAACATATAAAAATGCAAAGCCTTTATACTTAAAACAATGAACTAAAGAATTCCATTTACAATAGCAACAAAAATGCCAAATTCTTAGGAAGAAACTTTACAAGGAATGTGCAGAATAAAGAAGAAAAGTTTAAAACTCTTTTGAAGAGCATAAAAGGAAACATGAACAATTAGAAGGCAATGTTGTTTTGAAAACAAGATGTTGATTTTCCATAGTTTTAATTCAATGTTCTCTCAAATCTCAGCAAGAATATTTTTCATTCAACAAAATAATAGTAAAATTATGTGGAAATAAATCTGTGAAAACAGCAAAAAAATGCTCTGAAGAATCTTATAATCTTATATTATTTTGTTCAAATTTATTATGAAAGATTCAATATATACAAAGCAATATTTATAACATATGTAATATAAAGAGTAATGAAAACATTCTTCACCTTAATAAATCAAACTTCATCAATAAACTTGAAAGCCCTTGTGTGCTCTTCTCCGATATTATCTTCTGCTTTATATCCAAAGGATTTCAAGAGTTCTCTATTTGTATTTAACATTAATTTCTCTGCAGGCTCACCACATACAAACGTGTCATCAAATAATATTTATTTTTCATATATTTGAATTTCATATACAGAGACTTACACTGTATGTATTTACCCAGAACTTACTTGCTTGTTTTTATTCAAAAATTTTGGTGAGGTTCATTCGTGTTATATATGTCATGGTATTCCGGTATTCCATCCAGTTCAGTTTGAATGAAACGGTTCATTTATTAAACCTTTGTCAATAGGAATTTTAGTTATTTCCAGGTTTTTTATTCCTAAAAGAACTTTTGCAAGTTATGTTTTAGAGTATATGCTTAGAATGGAATTGGCAGATCATAAGGTATATGTATGTTCAAATTGACTAGGTAATGCCAAATTGTTTTCCAAAGTACTGTATAAATTAATATCTCCATCAGCAATATATAAGCATCTCTAATACTTTATATTTTTATTAACATTGATTATTCTAAGACTTTAAAATATAGGTCAATTTAGTAGGCAGGAAATTGTATCTTAAATACATTTTCAGTATTCATTTACCTCCTTAATAATGAGGTTGAGCATATTTCATATATTCATTATTATTGTTTCTTAGGTGAAATACCCATTAATATCTTTGGCATTTTTTTTTTCTATTAAATAACTTTTATTTTTTCCTGATGTATTTATAGGTACTCAAATCTCTTGGAAATCATTTCTTGATTAGTTTTTATTGTTCCTTTTTATACTATATATATTACCTTTTGAGGAAGAGAACATTTTTATTTTAATATGGCATAATTTATCTATCTCTTATTTTTAAGATTTTTGAGTTTTATTTAATAATTTTGAACCCAAGATCATAAAGCTATTCTCAATTTTCTTCTAGAAGGCTTAAATATTTGTCTTTCACATTCAAGTCTTTAAGACACCTAGAATTTATCTTGATGAATGTCATGATGTGGAGATCCAACTTCACTAATTTGCCAGATGGAATTGGATATCTCATCAACCCCCTCCTCCAAATAATCTGTAGAGCTGCCATAATGCTGCCTTAATGGGGAACTGATGAAATATTCAATGTTTTACGTAGATTCCACCAAAAAAAATCAAAGACCAGTTAATTCCACTTTCTTACAAACTGTTCTTGAAAACAAAAAATTTTGTAAAACCTTAATATCAAAATTAGACAACAGCAGTATGAGAAAGGAAGGGAATATATGGACAAACATGCAAAAATCCAAAGTAAAATGTTAGAAAACTAAATCCAACCATGTATAAATAAGTAACATACAGTCACCAGTGTCATCCATGAAAACAAGGGTCTTTTAGAAATCAGCTAATGTAAAATGTTATATTAACAGAATGAAGAACAAAATCCCTACAATCAACTCATAAATCATTTGATTATAAAAACTGATTATTTGTAATATTTTTGTGGGAAAATTTTTAAACTAATTTTAAATGGTTATAGAGCTATTCACTTTGGCTGTTTCTTCTTGAGTCAGTTTTGAAAGTTATATTTTAAAGAATTCCTCTATTTCATCCAAATTTTATATTTCTGGAATAAATTTAACCATTATGTACTTTATTATCTTTTACCCTTTGCTTTAGCTGTAAATATGTCCATGTTTCCATTCGTAATATGACTTTTGTTCCTTTCCTTTTGCTCCATGAATAAAAAGTCAAGTTAATTTTAAATAAGACCAGGAACACTGCTGGATAAAATGAGTACCTACCTCATATTTATTACTTCTGAGGTATTAATGTTGTAATTCAAGTTCTCAAAGTTAGAATCAGCTTTTGGATTGGGATTGTTTCCAAATGCATTCTTGTAACCATCCCCACCCCATACCTCTGAAAATAGCACAGTCAACTATTACCACATTATTAGGAGTCAGGTCTCAAGAGTCACAAGGCAGTTCTCCAGATGTGTAACGGAAGAGACAGAAAGTAGAATAAAAAATGGAGAATAGTGGTTCTCAATTATTAGCCTGTCCTGGTATCACCTGGAGTACTTGTTAAACATAAACTTCTGGATGGGAACCAGAGTCAGAATTTCCTACTCATTCGTCTGGGGTGGAGCCTGAGAATTTGCATTTCCAACAAGTTCCCAGGTGATACTGACTGATTTTGAGAACCACTAAGCTCTAAAATAGGTTCATGGACAGTGTCAGTCTGTGAACTACTGTTACCTATCCATGATGAGATAATTACCAGAAATTAAGTATAAGAACTTAGAAATGTTTACAATTTAATAGAGTAATTTCATGTCTGCATTTTAAAAAAGTATCATTCTATGCTTTACCAGAGACAAAAGAAAATATCCACTGGTCCTCCACAGATAGTTTAAGATGCACCCATCTAGAGCATGGGAATCTTGAGTAATGATAAAAAATCTGTTTGGTGCACAATGTGGTACACTGAACAGAAAAGGAAGGGACCTGACCATTGAGTACATAGATGAAATTTAAATGGTAGAGTATGGGTTCACAGGAGAAAAGCAAAAGAAGGAAAAGAACATACATGAAAGTATCATACGATGTCAGAATTAGAAGAATCCTTCAAGATCATTTAATAAAACTTGAACATTCTATAGACACAGAGTCCACTAGTCAAGATCAGTTGGATAAAATTAGTGAAATAAGCAATTTAAAGATGGGAGACAATGGGTTGTAATATAAAATTACCCTATGAGATAACTGAATTCATCCTGAGTTTAAAGATCAGGAAATTGAATCACAGATCATTTCTGGAACTGAATTAAGACTCACAGCTAATACAGGACAGATCTGACTCCCAACCTAAATCTCTTTGCACCAGACATGATCAGTCCACAGTTTATATGGAATTGAATCAGTAATGGTAGGGTGCATTGGTTTGTTCTCCCAAAAACATTGTGTGAAATTATTCTGCCCATTTCATCACTTCGCAGTTATTTTTGCCAGTGGCAAATATCAGTGTTCATAAATGAGCCTGTATTCTTGCTCAGAAACAGTCAATCCCTGCGGCAAACTTGAGAAATAACAAACTGCTCAAGCTGCCCTCTTTAGTGCATTTTCCAGGTGTAATCAGCATATAAAAGTCTGTTATCACTTCCCAATAAACCATAGCTTGGCCTTAAATCATTCTGCATGTTTTAATTTGACTATTTAAAATCTAATCATGTAGCTCCTTCACCTTCTTAAAAGATATTTTATTACTTCTTAACATTCTCCATGAGTAAGAATAAATGACTTAGAATGAATTAATATCTAATGCATGTACATTATACATATATTTACAATCTTTTTGCCTAGAATCATCTAGACAACAATCTTTCATGTAAAAATCCATGTAATATATTCTTTTAATGGAGGCAATAAAACTATAAAATTTACAACAACTCTGAAACCGCAAATGTTTTGTGTTATGAGTTTCCATAATAGTGTTAGAGACTGAACATAAATAAAGATTGTTCTTTTAAAATTAAGACTACAACAAATTTTGTTAGAAATGGGACCTTTACTGACCTTCATTATGCCTTCCAGTGTGCTTCTTAGCAAAATAGGATTCAATGCCTGCCTTGATTACCTAGTACAAAACTCCCCAAGCACCAAACCATATAATGAGGCTATGGTATCCTTTTTGTCCTCTAAGATATTAGTAGATACTATGGAAATAGAGAATAGGAAAAAAAGAAGAGAGAAAAGTATAAATTAAATGAGAATATTGAGATGGTTTGGTAATTACTTTGTATTTTCCAGCCTCAGTAACTATTTTAAAGTGTCACTTTCTATTTTGTTTATCCCTTAAGATTTTATTACCATGAAACTTCTTCATGGGTGAAGAAAACAAGTACCTAATCAAAATATGAAAGGGTGTTAAACATAATCAGAAACCCAAGTAGTTGGATACAAATACAGTATATTTTTGTGATGGTATAAGGAGTAAAGACAGGAAGGATCGTCGATGGGTACATGTGTATACTTCTGTGCAAGTTGTTGATGGCCAATGTCAGTTCCATTGTCCAATACCCATGTCACATCTGTTGGGGATTATTCTGAATTTCGTGTGTGTGTATCTCAAATATGTGAAGGATGAAGTCAAACAGAAACTAATTTTTCCTTTCAAGGTGATAATTTGGTAATATCTGTCAAGATCTTTTGAAATAGTAATATCTTTATCCAAATAATTCTACACAGAATAAGTCATCTTAGGATAACAGCAAGAAGTTGAGATTGTTTTCAAAAAATATTTACTTAATATTGAAAAAAGTTATGATTTTAAATACTCAATTATTTTTCAAAGTTAAGTAAATTGTAACTCATCTCTACAATTTTTCATACCCATTTAAATGATTTTTAAAACATAACGATGACAATTTTCTCACAAATAAGATTTCAAATAAGTGAGACATATGTATAAATACATGAATCACATGATAAAAATGAGATACTACAAAATTAATAATAACTCTTTAAATAGCAAGATTTTTATTTTCAACTCTATATTTTTATATTATTTAGCAAAGCTATTTCAACAAAATATGCATTTTTATCATTCAAAATGGATTTAGTATAAATATTCTATATTAAAATCATGTACATTGAAAAATATTAACTTCTCTACATTCATAAAACAGGATGAAAAAGAAATACTGAAAGTATAAAAGATTACACACACTAATGTTTGGAAAAATTGCTTAAGTAAAAGAATCAGAGATCCCTGTCACTGTCATGTGTTGTCTCTTTGTAAACTCCCTTAAGAAGATCTTCTATAAAACTCATTCAGTTCACATGCCCACTTCTGGGCTTCCCCCACCCCCTGCCCTGACTCGCCTATTCCAGCTGGGTCAACCTGGTTAATGCTTCTGCTCATTGCTTTATTCTATGGAAGGGATGTTGTACATGTATATGTTGGGATGGGGGCGCAAAACAAAAGAAAGGTTTCAGTGGAGAAGTTGCTAAGAGGGTTATAGAAAGAAGAGGCAAGGGGGGGGGAATCTTTAATTTCTTTAAAATGTAAGCTGGAAAAAATTAAATCAACCACTAATTTGCATACACAAAATTGTAAATAAATAACTCCAAACTATTCTGATTTAGTATTATCACTTCAATGATCATTTCCAGCTCTTTTTATGCAAAAAGTAGGGAAGGACAACTATTTAAGGGGAAGATTTAAAACAAAATTAATTTGAATTTTTTAGATATTGTAAATGAATAAGGATTGGTTATTTGGGCAGATGTTTGTTTTTAAATTCAGCCACTCGCTCAGCATTACATGGCCAAAGTTTCAAAAGCATTGCCCAGAAAATGAAAGTAAAAATGTTCAAGTATCCCCTTTAATACTGAAATAGGCCTAAAGAACTGCTTATTTTGTAATTAATAGATGTTAAGAAGGCCCCCTTTCAAAGTACTGATTAATGTTCAATCAAATATATGCTTTGAAAGAGGGAGAAGAATGACCAAAGTAATTACCTTTGGACTTGAACTGTAGTACCAGAGAAGAGAGATCAGAAATGAGCTCTCAAAGAACCATGAAGAATATTGACAATATTTATTTTACTTTCCCATCCACTTTTGGGCAGCAATTCCCTTAGAAACATCTTATTCAATGTGTTTGTTTTATTTCAAAGTGGGGATACAGGAAGGATGAGGGTCCCTTTTCTTCCAGGACTGCTAGCAAAATAAGAAACAGTTGTCTCTGCTCTATAAAGGGCTGGTAGGAAAACCGCAGTGACACAGCTTTGGCTGATGGACATGGGGAGCAAGCAGCTCCTTCATACCTGATACCTATGGAGCTCCCTATTCCCTAGAGGAAGGAATGGATGAACTGCAAATGGAAATCTGAGAATAAATGTACAGAAGAGGAGAAATGATGGTTGCTGTTGAGGCTTTACAGGGGGTCTCTTTCATGCCAACCCTTAAAGAAAAAGTGGATATTTTAAAGTTGTCAGAATCCATAATTTCAAATCCCGGAGGTCTGGTAGTCTAATAAGTCACACCTTGGTGGCATCCACCAAAATAGTTTCCAAGAACCTGACTCATACTGATGATAGCATTTCAAAAACATTTAACTATTTCTCAGATAAAAACCTATATATGAATTCATTTTATCAATTAATACTTACTTACATGTAGATATTTTCAAGAAAATAAATTTCTTTCAAAATCCCCCTTTGGGTGAATTCATTGTTTATGTAATATGCTATGATACATGCCCCAGTCTAGGACAGTGAGGCAATTAATTCTGTGCTTTGCACAGTAGATACACCATAAGTGTCTGATTGAAAGCTAAATTTCTAATTTTCAATGAATCTGCCCAAGCATGAATATTATATTGAAACATGGCTGTGAATGTATTACATTAATATTATTAATTCATCAGCTACCCCAACTGCCATATCACCTAGATTTTAACATTATATTTATCTTTTGCTTTTGTCACCTCATTTCATTCTACAGAGGAAAATAATAGAATTGTCTTGTTTCTTCATGCCTATATTTTACTGTTGACCTTGAAAACAGATAAGGGTTATACCTTATTCTCCAGCGAAAAAAAGGGATCATAAAAATTTTTCACTCCTTCATTTTCTTCTTCATGCCCATTGTTGATTTTGTGGAAGAAATCATAAACTGCTTTTCCAATACTGGTAGGAGAGTTTTAAGCATGTGATAAAACAGGTACACACATATTTTCAATAAACACTACACTCAAGCAGTGGTTCACACAGTCCTTAATTCACTTTAAACAGTCAATAAAGTTTATTGGTTATATAAGCACTAGAACAGAGGCAAACTGATTCAGTAAAGGATTAAATAAATGAATAATTAATGAAAATACAGAAATACTGAATAAATGAATCATTGATTTGAAGAAGGGTCACCCATTTATTGAACAGCACTAATTAGCAAACTTGATTGACGAAAAATATATTTTTTTGAGGAGTGGATCAATTTAAAGAAAATGACATTGCCCTTGTGAGGAATGTTTATTCTTCAGGTGGTATTCAACCATAGAAATCTGCTCATTTGAGGGTTCACATTAGTAAGGCCAACAGATAGGCAGTGTCTGCTATCTTGTTAAACCGAAAAAGTATGAGTAATTTTTCAACTCAAACGTGATATATGTGTGGTTTCTTTTGCTGCTGAGTTGCCTTCACTTCTAGCAGTTACCTGAACACAAGAAAGATTTTGTCAGGAAGTAAATCACACAGGCTGATGGTTGAGTTTGTGTGTCAACTTGGTTAGATAATGGTGTCCAGTTGTTTGGTCTAGCAAACACTGACCTGATTGTTACTACAAGAGTATTTCCTGGATATAAATCATCACTTGGTTGCATCTATGATTGATTACATCAACAATCAATAAAGGAGATTGCTTTCAGCAATGGGAGAAGTCTTGCACAGTCAGTCAAAGCTTTAAAGAGAGAACTGATGATTTCAGCAGTGAAAAGGAAGCATTTCTATCTCTACTTCAGTCAGCCAGCTTCTCTTGAGGAATTCACTGAAACCTTCATCAGCATTCCCAACTTGCAGGCTGCCCTATGGAATTTAGACTTGTCAATCCCAACAGTCGTGCAAGCCAATTCTTATAATAAATCTCATAATAGTTACATTTAAGTGTATATACATATCCCATCAGTTCTTTTACTCTGGAGAATCCTGACTAATACACACCCCAAACCTTTAACCTTTCTATTCTGTGAAAAGAAAATGTGGCAGTAGTTGAACTTCGGGGAACTGTATTTTCCATTTCTGTGACCTACCAAATGAGGACTAACAAGGGTATAGAGTTTAATAAAGTCCTACCAAGAGGTTGAGGCTTGGGTATGTTGAAACGTCCATGAGACTTTGTTGTGGGTAGAGAAAGGAAGTTGTGTAGCTTTAAACGTAGCAGGATTTTATTTGAAAACCATGTACATAGAAAGGGAGAGTGGTATTTGTGAGGGAGGAAGTGGAGAGGGAAGGTTTTCCTCCTCTCACAATTTCTCTACCGTTGCAAGACTGGTACCAGCAACCATGTTCTCTGCTGCACTGGGGTCACCCAGATTTATTTAAAACTTCAAGGGAATAAGTTATGCTCACTCTTTAATAAAGTCATGAAAATACAATATTAGAGGTAATATTCCAATATATTCAAACAGAAATGTTTCCTGGACAGTGATAGAAACTTGGGAAAGAGAAAAAGTTTACTTTGTATTCAATATGAGTGATTTATTGGTGCAGTGGATAGAAACTGCACAAGAATTCTCAGCCTCGGGGTTATTTAGAATACATCTAGGTATATTTTCACATAGCATGATGATGTTAGGCAAATAAATAAGAAAAATCTATGTTATCATCTAACATTCTGAAAATTCATTTTGATTTTTGTGCTGGTCCTTAAGGATGTTCACAAATACTCTAAATCTCATCCTTCTACATCTTTGGTATCCCCTTTTTTTGAAATTAGATGATATCATGTGACTTTATTTGACAAATGAATTATGAATGGTGGTAACATGTCACTTCTGGGAAAAGGCACTTAATTACCAGGGTAACAATTCCTTACTCTTGCTGAAATTATTTTGGATTCCCATACTTAAAATAATCTACCATCAGCCTGGCCTTTAAGGTTGAAAGCAGAGTTTCCCTGCACCCCTGTTTGGTATGCAAAATGAGAAAGAAAAAGAAAAGACAAGGACCAAAGAGCATTTATTTGTAGTAGGTTTTCAGCTCTGTTTAGAGAAGAATATTCTCTGTTCTGAAAACTCCAAGGTTTGCCCTACAGAGAATATGCACACATCTTATTTATCATGTTTTGATGACACTAACCATTTAGATCAATCTTTCTCACTATAAATCAATTAAAAGTCAATCTCTTAGGAGTTAGCATTAGTCAGTAAGTCCCTGAAAGCCTGATACCTTTAAGGAAAACATAAAGATTTTAGGCCTACTGATCTGAGGCAGACTCTGAATCATATGACTCTATCTGAGCAATGTGTTAGCATATTGAGATGGACCCTGAGCTCACCACACTCTAATTGACGCACCCTAGATACCATCCACAACACAAGGTTTTGAAGATATTGGGGACTATTGTCATGAAATCATCCTTATTTTGATACCAATAAAAATAAACATCTAACCTATTCACATCTATATGCCTATCATATATAATATAACTATAAATTCAAGTAATAAATTTTTGTATTTTGTAAGAAAAGAGTTAAAATAGGAAATATAGAGATGCGTGACCAATTAGAGTATCAGAAAAAGAATTACGACAACTTAATTCTATTCATTCTGAACATTAAGCTGAATCTTAACAATTTGTTGATCTATTTATTCTTTTAAGGTTTGCAGGTGAAAAAAGGTTCAGATGTGAAAAGTTTTACAAAGGAAAATAAATTCTACAAAAGCTCCAATCTAATAAAAGCATGCAAAAGTGCAGTACATTTTGTTCTCATTTTCACATAGTTCAATTAGGTTGTCAAAATTAAAATGAGGTTTAACAGAAGTCAAATTACCTCCTTTCAATGCAGCACTCAAGATTTTTCTTTGAATTTTAAAAGTTGTTGAAGAAGAGAGTAGAGATGAAGGGCTGAATTGGAATATTCAGTAAAATCATACCTTCATAAAGTTAAAAAATATATATACTATAGCTATTTATATGCACAGATGTTTGAGAGATGAATTACATGTTCTACCTACCATCATAGAAATCAAAACTAAAACTCAATAAAAGAGAAGAAAGGAAAAG
>JAQZBX010052665.1:0-19076 GCA_029593785.1 Cabassous unicinctus | reverse complement strand
AAAAAAAAAAAAGAAAGAAATTAAAGAATAAGAAAGACTTCAAATCAGAGACCTAAACTCAAAACTGGAAAAACTAGAAAAGGAAGAGCAAAAGCTCTTCCCAATGCAAGCATAGGGAAGGAAATAACAAAGATGAAAACGGACATAAATGAGATGGAAAACAAAAATACAACAGAGAGAATCAACAAAACCAAAAGTAATTTATAGATTCAATGCAATCGCAATCAAAATTCCAACAACCTTCTTTGCAGAAATGGAAAAGCCAATCATCAAATTTATATGGATGGGTAAGGGGCCCCGAATACCTAAAAACATCTTGAAAAAGAAGAATGAAGTTGGAAGACTCACACTTACCGATCTTAAAACATATTACAAAGTTACAGTAACCAACAGAGTAAGATACTTGCACCAGCACAGACATATAGACCAATAGAATAGAACTGAGAGCTCAGAAATCAACCCTCACATTTATAGCCAACTGATTTTTGACAAAGTGGCAAAGATTGCTCAATTGGGAAAGAACAGTCTCATCAACAAACAGTGCTGGGAAAACTGGATCTCCATTTGCAAAAAAAAAAATGAGGACCCCCTACCTCACATCATATACTAAAATCAAATGAAAAATCCATCAAAGACCTAAATATAAGAGCTAGAACTATCAAACTCCTAGAAGAAAATATAAGAAAGCATTTTCAGGACCTTATGTTAGGCAGTGGTTTCTTAGACTTTATACCCAAAGCACAAGCAACAAAAGAAAAAACAGATAAGTGGGACCTCGTCAAAACTAAAATCTTTTGTTCTTCAAAGGACTTTATCATGAAAGTAACAAGAAAATCTACACAATAGGAGAAAATATTTGGAAACCACATATCTGATAAAGGATTGATATCAGTATATATAAAGAAATCCTTCAACTTAACAAAAAGACAACCTAATTAAAAAGTGGGCAAAAGACTTGAACAGACATCTATCTCTCCAAAAAGAAGGTATACAAATGGCCAGAAGGCACAGGAAAAGATGCTCATCATCATTAGCCATCAGGGAAACGCAAATCAAAACCACAATGAGACACCATTTCACACCCATTAGAACAGTTGCAATTTTAAAAAAAGCAAAATAACAAGTGGTGGAGAGGATGCAGAGAAACAGGAGCACTCATTCACTGCAGGAGGCAGTGTAAAATGGTGCAGCCACTGTGGAAGACAGCTGGAGATTCCTCAGAAAGCCAAGAACAGAACTACCACATGACCCGACAGTCCCCCTACTAGGTATATACCAGAAGAATTGAAAGCAGGGGCCCGAACAGATATTCACACACCAACGTTCATAGCGGCATTATTCACTATTGTAAAAGATGGGGGCAGCTCAAGTGTCTTAACAACTGAAGAATGGATAAATAAAATGTGGTATATACATAACATGGAATATCATTCAGCCGTAAAAAGGAATGAAGTCCTGATACATGCGACAACATGGAAGAACCTTGCAGACATCATGTTCAGTGAAATAAGCCAGACACAAAAGGACACATTGTATGATCTTACTGATAAGAAATAATTAGAATAAGCAAATTTTACAGAGTCAGAATCTAGAATATAGGTTACCAGTGGACGGGGTGGGGATAAGGAATGAGAAATTAAGGCATAAAATTCCTTTTTGGAATGATGGAAATGGAAATGTTTTGGTAATGGATAGTGGTGATGGTAGCACTACATTGTTAACTCAATTAGCAGCACTGAAATATATATGTGAATGTAATTAAGAGGGGAAATGTTAGACTGTATATATAATAACAGAATAAAACTTTTTTAAAAATCATGGACCTACACTACACAGTGAGCCCTAAGTTAAACCGTGGGCTTTAATTAATAGCACAATTATAAAAATGTGGTGTCATCAACTGTAACAACTGTTCCACACCAATGCTTTTGGTTTTGTTGATTCTATTGTACTTTTGTTTTCCATCTCATTTATGTCCATTCTCATCTTTGTTATTTCCTTCCCTGGTGGTGGGGTGGTATATGGGAATCCCGCATTTTATTCATGATTGTCCTGTAAACCCACAACTTCTCTAATAAAGAAGGGGAAAAGATCAGAGATGAAATAGAACACCACTAAATAGACAAGTACTTCTACTATAAAACATTTTTTTTTCTGCAAGCATGATTAACCCACAACATGGGAAAGCTAGGTTATTGAGGTCTGCAAATTTTCCTTCTGACCCCTACAGATTAACAAATGAGAAACAGGCAAAAATCTGTTTGCTTCCTCTTCCAACTTTTCTATGTTTACTCTCCACCATTTTCTGCATGAAAATTAAATTATATACACTTTGTTTCAAGCTCCTCTCTCTCTCTGTCCTCTCTCTCTCACTCTCATTCTAACTCTTGCTGCCTGTACCCTAAACAGAAATGTTTTCTCAATTCCCTTTGTTCTCTCCTCCTAGTCAACCCTTCAACACTTGTAAATTTCTCTAAATTTCAAATATGACAATCCTTCTACCTTCCTTTATTTATTGCTCATCTCAAATTTCTCTTCCTATAGAAAATTCATAAATTTAAGCGGAGTACTCATCACTTGAGGAAAGGAGAAGAAAAGTCAAGTTCAACCTTTACCAAGTGTTCCTAAAACCATAACGCACTGCTCTGCTATGTGCTATACCTCTGCCTTGGTTAGCTGATCTCGGAGTTTTTCTACTTCTTCCCGGAGCTCCCGGATGATCCGTGCGTTAGGATCCTCATTTACCACAGCATGGTTAACAATGTTCTTGGCTCGATCTGCATACCGCAGAGTTGAAAGGGTTTCGTCATAGTTATCAGCTGCTGGACTCACGGTAGCCACCATAGCTGTCTTGCTGTTACCCCCAAGACTGTCCTAGAGAAGAAAAACAAAATTGAACAGCCTTTCTTGGAGGTAGAAGAAACACGCACATGAGAAAGTTTGCGGGAAAGAGTGCAGTAACTTAGCAAGCTCAAACACACTGTTTAATGACAAAGGCACATATACGGACTCCCAGCCCATGCCGTTTCCTCTATGTCAAGCTACTTTTTTAAAAGCGAGAGCTTTGGGTTTTTGAGAAAGCACAGGGAAATGCAAAGGAGACTACATTTATTTCAGTTCAATAAAATTAATTCTAAGTCAATTTGCCCTCTTCTAACAGGCAACATGATACCACAGGTAAGCGTAACAGAATAAAAAAGGATGACTTCTTAGGTTCCCACAAAATCTTCCTTAGGAAAACTGAACAATTGTGATATTATCTAGTATCTACTGGATACTAGCAGGGATCACATACAATCTCCTCAATAACACAGTTTCTGTACCTGGAGTCTCTGCGACAACTGAAAAAAGTGCTGCTGCTAAAAATATCAAACACCTTGGAAATTTTTAAAACCTGAAGTATATATTGTAGTCTTATGAAACAAAAGATATGTTGAAAGTATTTTATTTAATTCCTTCTAATAGCTCTTCGAAACTACTAAAACAGTTTTCGTGTTCTACACCTCTTCTACATTTCAGAAAATGGTATTAAGAACAGATACTCATCTTCATTATACTAAAGCCGGTAAGTACAGTGAAATGGGCTTTAGAACTGGCTTCCAACAAATTGAAGGGAAAAAAAAGAACACTTTCACTTTGGAATATTTAAAAAAACTAGATATAACTCAGAACTATACAGCTGGACTTAGAGGAGCTTGGGAAATCGGGTCCATCCCACGCCGCCCAGCGCAGACAGCCCCAGGGCCCCCACCTCCTGGCATGCACACCCCTGCAGCACTGCCCTCCCGAGTGGGGGCGGGCTCTGAGGGTTCCCCTCCATCAAGCAATACGAGAGTAGACTGTAGGAAGACTGCTCTCACCCTGGAAGAAGCAGGCGACGGGAGGCGAGGTGGCCCTGCTGGGCCTGCCAAGGGCACACGAGCGAGCCTGGAAGAGCCTCCTCTGAGGCCGGTGGCGGGACTGAGCAGACCCCAGTCGGCCTGGAGGCAGCTACAGCCTGGCCAGAGCACCCGAACCCTTTCCTGCAGAAACCGCACATTCATATACCACCAAAACCTTGGTTTTCCACAGAAACTAGAGTTGAGATCATGCCATCTCTGAAGGAAACACAGTTCAATGCATACAAAGGAAGGAAAGAGAACTTCTTTGGGCTTTAGGAAGCAAAAGCTCCTTCTGAGAAGCTTCTGTGATCGCTCGCTTCTCTCCTCACTGACCTCACATTGTTGGTGCGCCAGCTCTGGCAACATCCAGAAAAATGCCAGAGAGAGCCCCACACACGTTAATAAGATTCAAATGCTATTTATAAAGATTGCAGAAATTAAGCCAACTCAGAGTGCCATTCTGCCCCCAGCAGCACTGCGGTGGAGTGCCACCTTCTGCTGGTCCACATCAGCAGCAACTCTGCTGGATTTGTAGCAGTAGCTACCAAGGGAGAGAAGCATGCATACTGTTCTTCAATTTATGCTGAGGTAAGAAAAGCTGGCAAACGACAAATACTTCATCTTTTTAAAGCCCTTACTCATGAAGCAACATGCTTATATTAAAAAATGGCTTCATGCCATCAGCAAAAAGGAAACAATAACAAAAGATCTGGCACTCATTCACCGAGAAAGTATAATGCTTCTTATTTATTCTTTGTTTAATTAGGCAAATTAGATAAGCTTTGTTTCAAATGTAGCAACTGCAAATTAAAAGGCCATAGGAAAGAAATTTAATTTTGGAAGTCAGAAATTTTTAAAACCAAAGAACTCTTTGAAGTCATCTAATCAAATTCTTTCTTTTTTTTTTTTCTAGGAGGTACCAGGGTTGAACCCAGAACCTCATCCATGGGAAGCAGGCACTCAACCACTTGAGTTACAGCTGCTCCCAAATTATTTCATTTTATAAACAAGAAATTGAGACCCAGGAAGACTAACAGACTTACCACAGGTCATAGCACTGGTTCAGAGGAGAGCTGAAAGCATTCACTCACCTCTTCACACAGCTACCATCTAGTGGGGGGTGCTAGCGAGCCAGGAGGAAACTGCAATACTGAAAGGGGAATAAATACAGCACGATCTGGGAAAACAGAAAGGGACAAGCTCAGTCTTGAAAGCTTAGGTAAGACTCCCAGAGAGAGTGACACTTGAGACCTAAAGTGATTAAGAAGAAGCTTCACCAGGTGGAGGGACGAGGGCACGGAGAGAGGAGTCGGAGAAAAGAAGAGGATGCTGCAAATACAACAAGAGTAAAGTCTTAGAAGAAAGCGCTCAGCACCGAGCCAGGACTTAGAACGCAAGCAGAAGACGACGAACAATGAGAAGGAAGAAGAGGTCCGATTATCAAGGACCTTGCAAGGCACCCGTCATCAAAGAACTCGGAGACTGATGAAGAGAGTTAAGCTTATCCATTTAGAAAGACACTGCAACCAAGCTGTGGAGAATGGATTACCCTAAGCAAGGCTGGAGGGAAATGCTGCTCCAGCCATGCAAGGGGACGTCATGGAGGCGGGTGAGTTTTTATGGATGCCATTTGATGTCAGAGGTCCACGTAGAGAAGCCAGGCATTTTAATAGGAACTGGCGCTGCAGTGACCACCCACCAGCTGGGTAGCCACGGAACCTCCCCGAGAAGCACTCACATCTACCCCTAATCAAGTCGACAGCAGGTGTTCTCTGACTATCAGATGTTATACACACGAAGAACACAGTTATAACGCAAATATAATGCGAAACAACTGTAAAAAGGAATTACAAATCATACACAAGATTAGGAACTTCGTAAGTTTAATGGACAAATGAGGACCAGGGAAAGGTAGACTGAGTTAAAGAAGGAAAAAGGAGCAAGGTCATAAGAGCCACTTCAGAGCAGAATGACTGGTGTGTCAACAGAGTCAGGAAGCCTTTGGGACAAATGTTCAAGTTTGGAATATGCTTTGCAAAAATGCCTCGACTTATGATCTTGCTGCAAAAGTAAGCAACGATGTAAATGAGATTACACAAGTTTTTAAGGAAAAAATGACAAAAAACCAGCAAATACTTGATACATTTTTAACTTAAGAATTGACACATAGAAGTTGCAATTATAACCTAATTTTACTAAACAGAAGATAAAAAAGCTTTTTTTTTTTAAGTTTTTAGTTTTGTTCTCCAAGTTTTTTTCTTATTTTCTATTAAATTCTGGTAAAAATACAACTGTTTCTCCTGCTAATGAAAAGCAACTTTTCATAAGAAGAGTATAGACTAGGCAAAGGAAGATGGGCAGTGCAGTCAGCCCTGGATTCCAACCTTGATTCTGCCTTTTACTAGCTCTCTGGCGGATGCCTCTTCTGTAAAATGGCGACACACCACTTACCACGGGAGGACTAGGTAAGATAACGTACGTGAAGCACTTAGCACGTGCTAAGTTTTGGTGCTAGCTTGGTTTTCCTCCAACAGGTTTCTCCTGACGTCTAACCTTTAGAATAGCCACTTTAACTGTGTCGATTAAATCAACAAAAGTTATTTCCTATGTTAGTTTAAATGCTCTGAAGAAGCAGCACTGAAACAATGAGGAAAATTAATATTCTAGGTGTTAAACCAGGCACATCAAGGGCACAATCATGTATGGTCAGGAAATGTTTCTGTGGAAAGTTTGAGGAAGAAACAAGTACCTTATCGAGATTTCTCCTGGAAATTAAACAAGTGAGTTTTTGAGGTTAATTAATGACACATGAACAAACCAGTGCAATTATTTCCTTGATAATAAAATGTTTTGTAATGCCATCTCAATTCAGGAGTTATTTACAAGTGGTTTTTAATTATCAAAATTTGGTTGGTTGTCTAGCCTTCTGTTTTAAATGTCTAATATTAATGCATTTTGCCCAAAGAAAGCTATCTACCTGGTTTTCTACTGAGGTGAATTTATGCTTTTTTTTTTTAAGATTTATTTTATTTATTTATTCCCCCCACCCCCACCCCTCGTTTGCAGTCACTCTGCTCTCTGTGTCCATTCGCTGTGTGCTCTCTGTGTCTGCTCGTCTTCTCTTTAGGAGGCACCGGGAACAGAACCTGGGACCTTCCATGTGGGAGAGAGGCGCTCAATCACTTGAGCCACCTCAACTCCCTGGTTGGTTGTGTCTCTCACCTTTTCTCTTTATGTCTCTCTGTTGTATCATCTTGTTACGTCAGCTAGCTGCGCCTCCCCGTCGCGCCAGCTCACCTTCTCCAGGAGGCATCAGGAACCGAACCCAGGACCTCTCATGTGGTAGGCAGGAGTCCAATCACTTGAACTACACCCACTTCTCAATGCAATTTTAATATTACATTTTTTCAGAACTTGCTCACATTTATGTAAAAAATATTTTCACTGAACAAAAGCATGTTCAAACAGCATGCAAAATTTTAGAGCGCGCAGTTGAATACTAGTAACCTAGTGAGAGGGTATAGAAACCAGCAAAAAAAACTCCTTCCCTGTGCAAACACTATTCTCTAAACATGTCATGGACTGTAGAAAGTTGTACCCTCTACTAAGCACTCAGGACCTGTGTTTAACTCATCTCTATGTTCACAACCCCTAGCACAGGAGTAACAGCTGTCAAACTCTCGACAAATGAGAAAACAAGCCATAACAAGACTAAACCACCTTACAAGATGCACATGGCACATAAAAATTATTTCACTGTCTAAAATAAATAGAGTGAAAGAGTATCAGGTAAACTACTTTGCTCCAGTTTGATACCTCCACAGGGAGTTAAACGGTCACTAGACACAGATCCTCTAATTCCCACTCCAGGGTCCGATACACCACACCGCCTCTCTCTGGACTAAAGGAAATAAAGGCTGTGATTGCCATATATAAGAATTTAGTGATTCTAAGTCTGGACACTGATGGATGAAGTAACTCCAAAGGATTAGCCGCTGATTCATCATTCTTCCCTGTCACAGCCATGAAAAACGCGTAACAATAAGACTTACTTTGAGCAGCCAAGTGAGAACTGAGTCACGATATGGAACAAATTTATTCTTGCTTTTGCCAGCACCCTGATCCGCTAGGGCCGAGATAACCAGACCGAGAGTTGTGAGGGACCTGAATGGTACAACAAATCATAAGTCAGAAAAAAACAACACATCAAAAGTCACGTTTTAGCACAAAGATGGAGCAAGGAGACGTCCTTGCACCTGCATGTGAGCAGCAGAGCTGTCAGGGTAAGGCTGCTCACTTTACAAGCACAAACTTTACATAGCTGTTATCCCACTAAATGCTACTATATGCAATAAAGCTGCTCGGCCCAATCATTTTTTGTAGATAAAAATGTGAGATATAAGATAATTATACAAATACTACATATCTTTTAGAAAGGAAGCCATAAACACAATACAATTAAAACACAATAAAGGATGGATAGGTTAGATGGACAGACAGACATTCAACAGTGGCAAAGCATCTGGATGAAGGTGTTTTATAATCTCCAGTCAGTTAGTGATGACTTGCTATTGTGTCCTTCTGGGAGCCACAAGGATAGGAAAGATTCCTGCCCACAAGGAGCTAACAATTTCCCAAGAGGGAGAGAGCACAGCCAAACAAAGGACTTGGTGAGCAAAGCGTCACTCCATCAAGTCCCACTGGTCTAGCACAGCACAGCAGCAGTTACTAAAGGGAAGCCCACGGCGTGTCAGCAGGTCAGCTGTTTTTTCCAATAGTGGCACCCGGGTCAGAAACAACAGGCAGGCTCTGACAACTCAAACCAGTGGCTCTCAACTGGAGCCCACTGTGCCCCACAGAGAACAGCTGGCAGTGCCCAGAGAGCGCTTTAGTCGTGACAGGTGGGGTGGGGGGCGGAGGCAGCGAATACTACCAGTATCCAGTGGGTGGATCCCAGCATGATGCTAAACATCCTACAGGGCACAGGACAGCGCCGAATGACAAAGCACTCCCCTGCCCCAAATCTCAAGGGTGCCGCTGTTTACAGACCCTGACTGCCTACGCTATGCCCCTCAGACCTTTCAACACGAGAGAATGGACTCTGGCCCATAAAAACTGGGACAAGCTCTGCACTCTTTATTCACTGCAGCCTTAATATTCTCTAGACCGTTACCATGCTTAAAACGACAGGTCCCAATAAGCACAGGGCTTACTTGTTAATGTTGCTCCCTTCCTTCAGCCTGTCCCCGGCAGCTCCGGTTTTCGTGGCTCTCTCGCTACCAGCCAAGTCAACCAAGCTCAGTTTGCCCACTTTCTCTCCAGATGTCTAGAAAGCAAATGGATAAATACTAAGAGATGGTTAGGGAACACAGGAAGGGATACCGTCTCTACTGAACGAGTTCATTATCTAAACCCTTTATTAAAAGAGTTATTTACTGTCATTTACTAATTCAGATAGAGTGAAAGCTAGTCTCAGAAAAACAGTGTGCCCAAAATGAGACAGTCTGAAGGGAGCCCAATAAAATTTTCATAGAGGGAGTGGAGGAGCACCCACCTCCCACATGGGAGGTCTCAGGTACGGTTCCCATGACCTCCATAAAAAACAAAACAAAACAACAAACAAGCAAAACAAATGAAAAAACCAACTCAGGGAAGCTGATGTGGTGCCAGTTTCTCACATACAAAATGAAACAGAACTGAAAAAATGAATAAAACAGAACAGAACAGTCATCTGAACACTTACCCCAGACTTCACGTCATATAAAGTATGTGTGAGGGTGATTTTGAAGACCGCGTGGGATCGGCTACTCTCCTCATTCATGTTGGTTGCGGCAACTGTACGAGATTTGTTACCCTCAGACATCAAAGACTCAATATCCTAAGTGGAAACAATTTATAGACACATATTTCATTACTTGTTTAATAAACATTAAAAGTTTCAGAGCTTAGTCCAATACATTTGCAGTTTACATTTTATTTTTCAATGAACATTAACCCTCACAGACTACAATACCGATAATGTCTCTGAAAACTCAAATGAAATACAATATTTTCTGAAGGTGCAGAATAAAGCAGTGTCCATCAGCTTTGACTCAGAATTAGCAAAAAAAGTTAAAAACTACACTTTCAGAGTCAATACAAGATGGACAAATAAGCCATACCAATTCTTATCTAATTTAGAAATTAAAAAAAAACTTAAGTTTTTATTTTTTTGTGTAAAATTTTATTGAAGTATATCATACATACATGCACATACATAAACAATAAGTGCAGAGTAAATGTTGTGAACTATAAAATAACGCTAAAAGAAATCAATGAAGACCTAAACAAATGGAAAGACATTCAGGGTTCATGGATTGGAAGACTAAGTATCATGAAGATGTCAATCCTACCCAAACTGATTCACAGATTCAATGCAATTCCAATCAAAATTCCAACAGCCTACTTTACAGAAACAGAAAAGGCAATTAACAAATTCATTGGAAGGGAAAGTGTACCCAAATAGCCAAAAGCATTCTAAAAAAGAAAAGCAACATGAGAGGAATTTCACTGCCTGACCTTGAAACATATTACAAAGCTACAGTGGTCAAAACAGCATTCCATACAATTGTTGGAGAGGATATGGAGAGATACGAACATTTATTCACTGTTGGTGGGAGTGCAGAATGGTACAACCACTATGGAGGACTGTTTGGCAGTTCCTAAAGAAGTTGAATATAGACTTGCCACGTGACCCGGCAATACCACTACTGGGTATATACCCAGAAGAACTGAGAGCAGTGACACGAACAGACATCTGCACACCGATGTTCATAGCAACATTATTCACCATTGCCAAAAGCTGGAAACAACCCAGGTGTCCATCAACAGACGAATGGATAAACAAACTGTGGTCTATTTACACGATGGAAAATTATGCAGCTATAAGAAGAAATGAAGTCGTAAAGCACATGACAACATGGATGAACCTGGAGGACATTATGTTGAGCGAAGCAAGCCAGACACAAAAGGACAAGTGCTGTGATTGTGCTACTATGAATTAAATATATTATGTAACATATTGTATGACTCCATTTATATAAAATATAAATATAAATATAAATCAATTTATAAAGATAAAATTTGATTAGTGGTTAGGTTGGGGCTAGGGAAGGCATGCTGAGGGGTGTGGAGGTTTTTTTGGAGTAATGAAATAATTCCAAAATTTCTTATGAAGATGAATGCACAACATTGTGATTATACTAAAAGTCACTGATTATACACTTTAAATAGATCGTATGGTATGTGTATATATCTCAATAAAACTACTTAAGAAATAAATAAATAAATGCGTAAGAATAGCCAGAAGTTGCAGCTTTGTACAGCAGGGGAAACAGAGAGATTGAGAGGTGAAGAGTTTTCTTGTTTGTCTGTTTTTTATTATTATTTTATTGAAATAATGAAAATGCTCTTGCGAACATTCTCGCTATCCAGATTTTGTGATAATCAGGGTAGGCTAAACATTCACTATATTAGAAACCATGCATGTGTCCCCAGACCTAGTTTTCTCCCTAGGTCTGGTTTTTAGAATGCTGGTGATAAACTAAGCCTGATTTATTATATGACCATCCTGTATGGGAAATGACTGTAACTTTGGGTATCTTTGGTCAACCTTAAAAGATGTAGCAGGGGGACGGATGTGGCTCGGGTGGTTGGGCGTCTGTCTCCCATATGGAGGGACCTGGGTTCGATCCCCAGGACTTCCCAGTAAAAATTAAAAAAAGAAAAAAATAGAAGGCACATGGGCTGCCAGGCCCCACGAGTGGGTGAGCTGCTAGGCCCTGCGAGTGGGTGAGGCCCCAGGCCCTGCGAGTGGGTGAGCCCCCAGGCCCCATGTGCGGGTGCGCCACCAGGCCTTGTCCATGGGTGCACAGCCAGGCCCCGCAAGCGGGTGCACCACCAGGCCCTGTGCGCGGGTGAGCCATCAGGTCGCCAGGCCCCGCAAGCCACTCATCAAGATGATGACGTAACAGAAGAGTGACACAAGGGAGAGCCAAGACAAGATGCACCGAAAAACCAGGAACTGAGGTGGTGCAGGCGGTAGGACGCCTCTCTCTCACATCAGAGGTTCCAAGGATCGAATCCCAGTGAAGACAGGAGGAGAAGGTTGAGAAGAGGGCAGGAAATGGACACAGAGAGTTGCCCAGAGAATGGACACAGAAACAGAAAAAATGGGGGGGGAGGGGGGATAAAAGTAAATAAATCCTTAATGTATAGGGGAGGAAGACACGGACTATATTAGTAGTAATACTTTGATGATGATCTTTCATATTTGTTAACAAATGTTTCACAGCACTGCAGGATTTTTGTGGGGGGGGTGATGTGTGGGAGCCCTGTGTGATGTTATGCATGTTTGTTTTGTAAGTTCACAATGTTTTCTGAACACTTACAGTTTATGTATGTTCCTGTATGAATGATAAGCTTCAATAAATTGTTTAAAAGAAAAAAAAAGAAAATGCTCTAATGATTGAAGTGATGAATGCACAACTATGTGATTATAACAAATACCATTAATTGTACACTTTGGATGAATTGTGTGCTTTATTAATATGTGAAAAAAATTAGATATACAATTAAAATAGAAAAAAAGGTTGTGAACTTACAAAACAAACATGCAAAACAAACACAGGGTACCGACACATCACCCCACCAACCACACTTTGCATTGCTGTGAAAGGTTTATTACAAACTATGAAAGAGCACTGTCAAAATATTACTAACTATAGCCCATATCTAACATTTGGTATATTTTTCCCCCTATCCATACTGATGCTAACACCCTTAGTATTCTACATTTGTTATAGTTCATGAGAGAACACCCTCATATTTGTCCTGTTATTCAGAGTCCCTCTTCCACCACTGCATTCCCTGTGTTACACAGTTCCATGCTTTGTACAATCCATTCAAAGTGTACACTCAAGGGGAGCAGATGCAGCTCAGTGGCTGAGTGCCTGCTTCCCATGTATGAGGTCCCAGGTTCAATCCTTGGTACCTCCTTTAAACAAATAAACAAATAAACAAACAAACAAAAAAGTATACACTCAGTAGCTCTCATTTTCACAGAGTTGTACTATCATCATCTCAGTCAATTTTAAAATGTTTTCATTACACCAAAACGGGAAAATTCCATACCCCCTTATATCCCCTATTTTTATCCCTTAGAATTGGTGTATCTTCTTTGCCATTGCTGCAAAAATATAGTATTACTGTTAACTATCATGCATAAGTTACATTAGTTGTAATTTTCCTGTGTATCACCAAAATCTTAACACTTTGTAAAAGAACTTTCTTATATTTATACTATTGATCTTGATCTACCACTGAAAAGGTTTTTATTTTAATTACAGAAATCCAAATTTATTGTCTAAAAAATTAGATTATATAAATACAAAATAACTTGTCACCCCTTCATCCAGGCCTTGGTGTATACCTTATCGACCTGATTTTTAAAATGAGAACAGCAAACGCCCAATTGTATGCATCAATTTACTACTTGGTTTCTATTACTGCTAAAAAAGAGATAGCATGATACAAGAGAAAGGTCATGGGACTTTTGTTTTTTAAAAGATGTTACAAACTCTAAAACAGTTACGTTTAACCAACCTGAACTTAAGTTTCATAAATACAACATCATCTGCCTCGTAAAGATAAATGAGAAACAAGAAAAATGATAAGGGTGAAAGACTGTCAGTTCTCCTTTTATCTGGTCTCCTCTTCTTTCCAGTAACAGAACTCGAGTCTTAAGCTAAGCACACTGCTGCAGAGCTCAAAGATTACATTTGGGGGCCGGATGTAGCTCAAGTGGCTGAGCGCCTGCTTCCCACGTACGAGGTCCTGGGTTCAATGCCCAGTACCTCCTAAAAAACAAATAAACGAAAAAGCCAACTCTCACTGGGGAGTGGATGTAGCTCAAGTGGCTGAGTGCCTGCTTCCCACGTACGAGGTCCTGGGTTCAATGCCCAGTACCTACAAAAAAAAAAAAAAGATTACATTTCCTTGATTGTCTTGCAGCTCAGTCTGGCCATGTGAATAAGTTTCAGCAAATGAGATGTAAAGTGTAACGCAGGCCACCTGGGAATTTTTCTTTTTTTTTCCCAATCCTTTTTGTTTTTGTTTTCTTTTATTATTTTGTGGGAATTCTTAAAATGGGGTAGCATGCTATCACATTTTGATTCCAAGAACCATCTTGAACTTTGAGAATGTGGGCATTATGTGAAGGCTGGCTAAGTGGAGAGCTGGAAGTAATATAGATCCCCAATAACTTTTCAGGAGCCAATACACCAGCCCTGAAATGTATGTGTATGTGTACACATATATAATTATATGTGTATATGGATAGGTATTTAATATAGCTCAATATATATTGAGAACATCTACTATATCCCAGGTACTTTCTAGACACTGAGGACACATTATGAACAAAACAGATAATAATCCATGTTTTGAAGAATTTACATCCTGTTATATTTTTTCTGTTATATGTAGCCAAACATAATCCTAACTGACAGGAATATGTAAAAACACTTTCAAAAAATCATAGACTTCTATTTTGCTGTATAAATGGGAAAGAATAATGTTAAAGAAAAATGTAACACAGTAAATTAAAAAGGACTGAAAGGAAGAATATTAACTCAAAAAGACGTACAAAGAGGCACCAGAATGGAAAAACAACAAAAGTTAAAATTCTCAATTTTCTAGACCCATTCCAAATCCATTTTAGATCCATTAAATCTGATAATCCTAAGGTTTAACATAAAACCTTCATCTTATTTTGCCTACATATATTCACTGGTCTCTAATCTACTCTCATCTATAAATTCTGAGTTGAGCCTTTTTAATTTATTAAATAAGAAAAATGACTTTTTATACTTTCCAATCTCTGAGCCCTCATTAAAATTTTTATCTCTCTTCAATACTGCATAAATAAGCTCTTAAATAACCTTCGTTAAAATAACAATACCTAATATTTATTTAAGTACTCTAGAGTTTTTTGAAGAATTTTCATGTGCATCATCTCATTCATTCCTCTCCAGAAGCCTTCCTTGCTACCACCATTCTCAGGTAACTACATATCCATTTAAATTAGTTACCATTCCTCTAAACTATTATGAATCCTGAACATACATCTATCACTGCACTTGCCGTGTTGTTTCATAATATCTTTACAGTATCTGTAACCATCTTGAGGGAGTGGACCATCTCATTCATTTTTCATAGCATAGGCACTTAGCACAGTGGCTGGCACGTGGTAGATGCTCAATAGATGTTTACTAAATGAAGGAATAATTGACCAAATAACAGAATAAATTAATGAACAAAGGAACAAATGGCTCTACATCATGAGACAGTTAAGACAATAAAACTCAGGTCCATTTTAAATTTAGTGTGACCAAGAGGCTTGGTGAGATGGAATAAACAATCCAGAGTCTACAGGGAGCAAGAGGATTAACTATTATTAGATGAACATTCTGACTCTTAATTGTATGTACATTATAACACAGTGTTTCACCCCACCCCACCCCACTCCCAAATACGCAAAGCCTGAAGGATTTACACAAAGCAAACCTGTGAGGTTTGAAAGAACTAAATAAAGGACACCAAGAGATCCCCTCAAATTACAAACAAGCTTTGAGTTCCAAATACTCAACTCATACATTGTATTTCATTAAGCAACCTCATTATTGTATGTACCAATAGAGAAAAATAATGCTGTCATTTTACAATTGCAACATGCAATGATAAGGTACATAATTTTAGAGATTGAAAAACATGAAGAAAAAAATAACTTGTATTAGAGAATAAATATGCCTAGAAAATATGTACATCTTCTCTCAAACTATCTTAAAAGTAATATATAGCTTTTTAAGTAAAAGATATTTTAAAGTGGTTAAGTGATGCTCCTATAAATATTTTAATTTAAAAAAAATCACAAAGTTAAACAACAAAATACTTCTTACAGTGCACTTAAGTACTTCACATAAAGGAAGTTTTTACCTTGTAGCTTGTGACAGCCAGTTTAGAAAGTCCATCCACATAAGGTCCCAGCACATTATGCTCTCTGACTTTTAAAGTTTGTCGACTTCTGTTCATTAAAAACAAAGAAACAATTTTGTAACAGTAATCTATTTTTAAAAGGGCTCAAACATGCTCTACAAATACATATACTGAATTAGACAAATATCTTAAATACATAAAACCAACCGACTTAATTCCAAAATGTAAAGTCTTGACTAGTAAGAAAAACTTTACAATGTGGTAAAATACCATATCACTCAAAAGGGTACACTGTGGGATGAATATTTACTACCACAGAGAATGCAGAGTCAAATAAATACAAACAATCTAATTGTCATATCACAGAATGCGGTACCAAAGAACAGAAACTCAATAAATGTTAATTGTACAAAGAAAGGAAAACTACAGACCAATATCAATCATGAATAAAGATGCAAAATCCTAAATTTTAAACAAAGGACAACTGAATCTAGTAATGATTTGAAAGTAAAACATAAAATTGAGCTTATCTCAGAGCTGCAAGGTTAACTTTGGGGGAAAAAAAGATTTATGTACTCCCACTACATTGGCAGAATAAAGGGAAAAAGCAAAACACATGATTTATTCAATAAATGCAAAAAAGGATGTGATAAAATTCAATATTCATTCAAGATTAGGAAAAAAAACAACAACAAAACACTCGGCAAACAAGGAACTCATAAGCCCAATAAAGGGCATCTGCCAAAAAGCTAGAGCATAAAGCATACTTGATATAAATCAAACAATATTTGTTGATGGTGAGATTAAAGGTGATTCTTATTTTTGCTCTTTTGCTTACTCATATTTTCTACCATGAATGTGCATTAATTTTGAACTCCAGATCTTATTTTTAAATAAATGAAAGATAAAATGAATTATAATACTTAAAATTCTTCAGCAATTCTCTGTTATCTACAGCTTGAAATGCGTGGTCCTTTATGATATGTTCTAGGCCCCTTTCTTGTCTCAAGTTCTCCTAATCCTCAGCTCCGGGCTCCATAGGAGCAGGAATAATGCCTTATTAAGTTTGGGGTTTGCCACTACTAGCGTAATTCCTGTCATATGAGTTACTCAATGAATGAGCAACTCAGCTACGAAGTGAAAACAAAGGAGGATAAGGTGATTTAAAAAAAAAACCCTCTAACACATTGGCCTATGTGATTTAGACAAAGAGTGCTAGTTTAAAAAAAATTCTTTTTTAAGTCAGAAGGGGAAAGGAAGAAATGATGGTGAAAAATATGTGAAATGCACAACTAACACAGAAACTGAACCCAGACCCAACATCTACTATCCACAAAAAAGAAAACAAGCAGAGGCAAATGAAAAAAGATAAACACACACACACACACAGTAGAGGCACTGATGATAAGATAGTGAAGAATAGTTATAGAATCACCTTTCACGTATCCAGCAAAGTTAAGGAGTGAGGGAATGTTTACAATCCTCCAGCATACTGACTATAAGAATGTTTTCTAAGGATTTAGAATCTATAGTACCCTAGGATCAATCACTAAAAACTTCACTTATTACTATATAATTGTAGATCAGATAGATACAAAACAAATATTTGAATTAGCTGTGACCCACAGATTGTCCCTTTCATTTTTCCCCTAGTTTCTAAAGATAATGTATCATTATCCTAAAAATAATGTACACTGTATTATCTCATCACACGAATTATATTTCTACACATAGTAGGTACTGAATAAAATTGGTATTAAATTTTTAAAATGAAGTTCTCTCCAATAGTCCTTGGCTGAAAGAGATATCCTTTAGAGTTTTAAATCAATTTACTTTGACTCTTCAGAAACACTACAAAAATTCTCAAGAAACTTTAACAGGGGATATAGCAACAATAGCTAATCCTTAACGAGCACTAATTATATGCCAGTTTAAGTTCTAAGTTCTCAAGTATCTCATCTCTGTCTAGCCTCACAACAACCCTCTGAGATTTTAGATACTACTATCCATTCCCCTTTGTACAACTTATGCCTAGAAAGTATAAGAAACTTGCTCAATAGGTAACAAGTAGAAGACCTGGGGCTATGTGAATCCAAAGACCATGCTGCTAATTACTAAAGTATACTCAAGAGAAACATATAAGAAATTACTAAAGACTACTAACAAGTTGTAGATAGTAAAGTCCAAGTTATTCCACAAAAGAACTGTGGAATACAAAACAAAAGAATGAACAGGTACAAGGCCAGTTTGGCTCAGAATTTCTGGAAAGAGTAGGTCTATGCTGGATCTCAAAGAAAAGTGATGGTCTTCAAACAGGTAAAGGTACAAGAAAAAGCATTTAAGGCAGAGCAAGAAAACGTGCAGGGGCACAATTTTAGCAAGACGGGGTACCTCTAGCCTTGTTTTGTTCCCCATCTTGACTACCATGCATGGTACCTTCCAGCCATACTGAACTGCTGGGTCATTCTCCAAACAAGTGACTTCTTGGTGTCTCTATCCTTTCACACAGGCCGTTTCCCAGGCCTCACTCGTTCTTACCGACGTTCTAAGTGGTCAAATGCCTACTCAGCACAGAATTCATCAAGTACCCTCTGTGGAATCTCTCCTTCTCCTCTGGGCAAAGTCAGTCATTCCCCTCTTTGCTCTCACAGTATTTTGTATAAGCTTCCTTCACAATCTAAAAGCATTTGCTGCACTGTATTATTTGTCTATAAAACTCTCATCCTGTCTATATTTGTAAGCATTTCCTCAATGCCTTGGGTAATACCTAGTATATAATGACCACTCAATAAATGTCTGTTGAATAAATATTTGTGTAGAAGCACCAAGTGCCCATTCAATCCCCTTGTGAAAGGCCTGAAGACCACTATCTTTTTTCAAAGAAAACAGGTGCGAGTGAGGGATTCAGGAGTTCTGTTTCCCTCCTGATTGAACATCAGTATGAGTCAGCGCCTTCAAGAGCATCTTTTCTTAATCACCTTCTTCATCCAAACACATTAACACCCCAACTGTCCTCAGCACTTTCTGAAAGACTCAGCTCAATTGGCTCTGTGACCTTCCTAAAGTCATTTCTACATCAGTGAGCCATCCTCTTATTGTCAATATCCCTGTTTCCTTCTCTCCATTGTTGCATTTTATTAAAAACTGAACAGAGAGAACTAT
>JAQZBX010052664.1:0-19072 GCA_029593785.1 Cabassous unicinctus | reverse complement strand
CTCTTGGCAACACGGATAGTTTCAGTTTCTTCCTCCCCTCCCCCCGCCCCCTGGAACTTCTTATGCTTTTACTAAATAACATGGAGTAATATCACTAAATACCTAAACAGCAGTGCATAAAAAAGAGATAAACCCAGCAGATCTTGGAATATGTTAGGGTAAATGCTGAGGTTTAGAAAAGAAGTACATGGAGTAGAGAGGTCCTACTAGGCAGGAGTTTCCTGAGGCAGAGAAGAACTATCAGAGAGAGGAGGAAAATCAGAAGATTTACATAAAACCACCTGCTGTGGCATTCTATAAATCTTAGAAATCCAAATTTGAAGTCACATGGATATTGTAATTGACTCTAAATATCTTAAACAAAGTGGAAAAAAATGTAGGAAGGACTAGAGGTGCAAAAAGTAAGTGGGGGTATTATGCAGAGATAAAGAAGTCACTGAAACCCTTAGGGTGAAGCTGATGAATATACATTTCCTGCTGTGCTGCTGGGTACCTCTGGGCTGAGAAAGTGGCAAAAGAAGCTAGGATCATTGAAAATGTGCTGCCCTGCTCCTTATTCAACCAGAATGGTGTCTGCTCAGTCTCCTTCTCTTCCTCCCCCTCCTTCCTTTTTGACTTCTCTACTTCCTCCTCCTTCTTGTCAGACCATTGCCTCCAATAGGCTGAATCTAAACAAACCTGTTACAAGAGAACATGGGAAATGTGTTATGCACACGTCTAGACCAGGCAATATAAACTCAAGAATATAAACGTGAATGAAGCGTTTTTTAAAAAAAAAAAAAACTTTTAAAATTGAAGTCTATCATGCATACGTGAACATCCATAAACAATAAGTGTATAGTGTAAGTTTGAACTTACAAAACAAACATGCATATCATCCTATAGGGCTCCTCTACATTACCCCACCACCAATACCTTGCATTTTTATGACACAATTGTTACAAACCATGAAAGAGCATCTTCAAAACATTAGTACTATCTATAGGCAATATCTTATATTTGGTGTAGCTTTCCCCCAACCCACCTGCTTAACACCTTCTAGTAGTATAATATACTTGTTATAGTACATGAGAGAATGTTCTCATATTTGTTCTAATAACCACAGTTCATCTTCAACCAAAGGATTCATTGTGTTATACAGTCCCACGCTTTGTACAATCCATTCAAAGTGTACACTCAGTGGCTCTCATATTCATCAGAGTTCTGCTGTCATCATCCCAGTCAATCTTAGAACGTTTGAATGAAGGGCTTTTAAAGGTGACATTCATGGGCAAGAAAACAAGGTGAGAAAGGAGATAACTTGGGGGTACATGAATGAAAACCCAGGTTTATATACACACTGCAGAACAACTGGATGCTCCAACATATAGGTGGGTTTGAAAAATTCACTGCAGCAGTGACTGCACAGAGATGCTGTTAAAGGACAGACCACATTTTCATAGCTCTATTCTCAGACAAACTAACACAATTTGGGGCTGTAAGGGGTCTGTGTTGCTGTTTTTTCCCTAAACTCTGAGAACCTTGGAAATTACCATGCAGCTTTCAGGACGCTTCTTCCTTTACGGTATCTTTGTTCCCTCCAACGCACTGCCCTCTGCAGATCATCCAGCTAATACATCTGAGTTTTTAACTGAAGACAACTAGGCTAAAATAAATTTTGCCTAATAATCTCCTTTAATTGAAGATTTAAGTTGTAATTTAAGTGTTTCATATTAGATAGAAGAATTTTAGTACTTTCAATATTTTGCCCTCTTTTAAATCTATTTCCTTCTCTGGTAATATCAAACTTTTCAGGCAAATTGCCTTTCCCATTAAAGAGCATTTTGAAGAACTACTTCTCACTATTTGGTTTTAAGGATTTGATTCAAAGTTACAGTTTATGAAGATTCACAACTACTTTAGTATATTTATGATAGTCTCCTCTTATTTTACAGTATATGGAACTATATAGCAAGCCAGCAGCTATTTATATTTTCTTCATATTACAGTCCAAATGACTGAAAATATTTTATGGATACTTGTATTTTAAATTAATTTTCCCTTTATTTTGACAACTTTTAAATCAGAAAGTATTATTGATTCATGTAAATATCAATATTTCTTGAACTATTTTAAAATGAGAAGTTATGAAAAACAGAAAAATAGGTCTCTTACCCAGTGAACACCACTACTAACTTTTAGGTATATTTCATTCCAATTTCATCCAATTTTCCTATTGGAAATAACTTTAACATGAATTCTTATACATGGTTGTGATTACAATTTCTAGATAGTTTTGTTTCTATTATTTTATCTACAACAAAGTAAATATTTTCCACTTTCCAAAACATTTTTTAAATTTCTATTATATTTTATAAAGCACGAATGCCAAAATTTATTTAATTCCTCTAATGTTGAATATTTTCAGTGTTTCCCTATTTTATTTAATCATTTATCTCACGGTCTCAGAAGTTATGCATTACCTTAAATTTAATGTTTCTGTTAAAACCAGACCTGTGGACATTTCATATTCTGTAATTGTGCGGCTTGGTTATCAAATAGTTATACTGGGCGCACCCACCGGACCACCGTCCTGAGCATCTGGCATAGCCGGCACCCAGCGACGGCCGAGATGGGACCGCGGAACTGGCCCCCAACAGGCCAGCTCGCCCTTGGCCGCAGCTGCGCTGAGCCCGCTGATAGCCGCTGACATGACCCCTACTGCGGAGACACCTTCGGGTGTATTCGCAGCCCAGCCGGCCCTGCTCCCCGCTGCCGCCCCGGGAGTGTCCCGCCTTATGGGAAGCGGACTACGCCGCGCCGCCTCCTGTCCTGTGGCTCAATCGTCCAGCTCCCGCCGCCGCCGCTGCCTATCTGGGCCCCCGCCGCCGCAGTTTCCGCGGAGCACGTCCTGATTCTTCCTGCAGCCCCCACCTTCGGCTGAGCGCAGCGGCCCTTCGCGTAATCGGCGCCAGCTTCGACCCCTCGTCCGGGGCGCCCGGCAAGCTGAGCTGGTTGTAGGTGGCCAGCTGAGGGGACCTCCTGAAGACGTTGCTCCTGCCCTACTTTTGCTCGGTGCTCATCGCCACGACCGTCCAGAGCGCCCCCTAGAGCAAGCTCAGCCACATCTACCAGTTCATGGCCAGCAGCTTCCCTCTCCGCCAGCGCAGCGAGGCCGGCTGGCAGTACCACATCCGCCGCAACGTGTCGCTCTTCAAGAGCCTGCGAGGAGGACACCCAGGGAAAGGCAATTACTGGACTCTAGATCGAACTGTGAAAAAAATGTTTCACAATGGGAACTTTCGCAGGAAGCAAAAGCGCAGTTCCTGTGCCAGGGGCAGCTACTCGATGGCCACAGGGACATCTAAACCAGAAGAAGCCAAACCATCCTCTTTTAGAGGCCTCCCCAGGCCCCACAGCCTCCTGAGGGCACCAAGAGTACTGCCTCATCTCCAGGAGCAACCATGCTTTCCTTCACCCCTTGCCTCAACACCTGCTTCAGCAGCCTCAGCACCTTAAGTGTCAGTAGCAGCGGGAGGCTTCAGCCAACTCTCCTTGGCAGCCACCAACTTGGGATCCAGGTTTCCCAGCTGCCCTCCAGCAGCACATGACCACCCTCATTCCACCTCACCACCCGCTCCCCCACCACCTCCACCCCCAGCTTCATTCAGATGTCTTGCCAGACACCTTGCTGCTGAGCAACTGCAGTGGCTGAAATGAAAATCATTCTAGTGGTTCCCTAGTAAGTGAGGGTGGACAGCGCTTCTGTCTTATTTCTGCTGCCATATTCCCAAGGTCTATGGTGACTGTTGTTCTGATTTCTGACAGCCTGGCATCCTGTCTCTTTTAGCATGGGCCCTAGGTTTTTCATTTATTAAAAAGTATTTTTAGAATTTTATTAAAAATAGATTTTAATGGAATTTTTATAGCTATTTAACACAATAAAAATGTGCAGCCAAATTTTTAAATATATATATATATATAATTTATATTTAGCATTTTTGATGATTAAAAGAATCTCCATTTTGATGATTTTTATGGTCACCCTCACAATACTCAGCAGAATGCCTGGGACATGGTGAACATGCAGCCAGTATTTGTTGAATGAAAGAATGTATTGAAAAAGTGTTTATTAAAATGTGCAGAGTTGTTGAAAAAGAAGACATAGTGGCCTCATACAATAAATGAAATAATACTCATTCTTTTACTATTCTCTGGCAAAGGTATTTAAGATTAAAATACTTTCTTTAAATTTTGAAAGGATGCAACTATAAAATCAATCTAGGTGAGAAGATTTCATGACAGAAAGATTTTATTTACTGAAATAATTCCCTTAATAACTAGAGATCTATCCATGTATTCCATGTCTTTGTGAGTAACTTCAGGTGCATTAAATTTTTTTAGGAAGTTCAAATTTCATCTAAGATTACAATTTTATGACATCAATTTCCTGAGAGTATTTCATTATTAACTTTTTAGGTATTCTATGTCTATAGTTATTGCTCTTTTACATTCATAGTTTATTCAAAACATTATTTCTTTGCACCTTTAATTTTTCTTTTTCAAATTTCCAGTATGACAAATTATTACAATTAAAAAGCTCAATCAGAAGGGTTCAGGGAATATGGCATTAGTGTAGGATGACAGGGATCACCTCACTTACAAAAACAACAGAAGGGTTGAAGCTGTCCAAAAGAGCTGTTTTGGGTTTCTGCAGACCAGGAGAGTGCCACACACATTGTCCAGGAGGGAGTGGGGACAGAGAGATGAATTTAACAAAACAAAAACTGTGAATTACTGGCCCCTCAGTTGGGAACAGCACCCATCTCTTAACTTCAAAATGAATAGCCTCTGTAAAACCCTTGACATATGGTGGCCAGCTGAGAGGGGAGAAAATGTCTTCCTACCTGGGAAGAAGGAGAGTGTGGTAGAGGGCTGAGTTTGGCTTCTCTTCAGTGAGTGTTTAAACAGCAGGGCCCACCTTTGAATCATGGTTTTAATTGGCTCAGAAACACCAGCCAGTGGGGGTTGGAAAATCACCTCTGTGGAGAGGTTCACCAAAGAGCACCATCTGTTGGCAGGTAAGGAAAGTGAAGAGGAAAAAATAAGATTTTTTTAGTCTCTCCTGTCCCTAACCCCAGGAAACTTTGGGTCTGGTAGGTGCTTCATTTGTGTGTCCCTGACCCTATTTTGATAACTTAAATAAGGCAATTAAAATTTCAGAATAAGTTGAACCAATAAGCAAAGAAGAGCAGTGAAACACAAACATTCAACTGTAAAGCCAGTAGGCAACAGAGAGAAATTGACCATTAGAATAAACTCACCAACATAAACAGATGCCTAGACATCACCAAAATGATAAGCCATACTAATAAACAGGAAGAGATGGCCCAACCAAAGGATCAAATAAAAAATCCTAATGATATACAGGATTTAAAACAGCTAATCGATGCTCACACAAATCTAAATCAATTCAAGGAATAGAGGGAAAATATGGCTAAAGAGATAAAGGATATTAAGAAGACATATTCTGAGCATTAAGAAAAATTTGAAAGCTTGCAAAGAAAAGTAACTTACCTTATGGGAATGAAAGAAAAAATGGATGAGATTAAAAATACATTAGAGGCATATAAGAGGAGATTTGAAATGACAGAAGAATGAATAAATGAATTAAAGGACAGAGCATCTGCACTTGAAAAGACAGGAGGACAGAGAAAAGAATAGAAAAATTTGAGCAGGATTTCAGAGAATTGAATGATAGTGTGAAAAGCACAAACATACGTGCTATTGGTGTCCCAGAAGGGGAAAAGAAAAGGGGCAGAAAGAATATTTGAGGAAATAATGGCTGAAAATTTCTGAACCTTATGAAAGACATAAATATTAATATCCAAGAAGGACAATGCATCTCAGATAGAATAAATCTCTTAGACACCTACTATCCAGAATGTCAAACACCAGAAACAAAGAGAGGATTCTGAAAGCAGCAAGAGAAAAGTAATGCCTCACATCTAAGGAATGCTCAATAAGACTACATGGCAATTTGTCATCAGAAACCATGGAGGTGAAAATACAGTGGTATATTATATTTAAAACACTGAAAGAAAATAACTGCCAGCCAAGAATTTTTTATCGAGCAAAACTGTCCTTCAAAAATGAGGGTGAGTTTAATGTCTTCACAAATAAACAAAAACTGAGAGATTTCATCACCAAGAGACTGGACTTACCAAAAGTACTAAAGTTTGTGCTTACAACCTGAAAGGAAAAGACAGGAGAGAAAGGCTCAGAGAAGAGTGTAAAAATGAAGATTATTAGTAAGAGTAACTAAAAGGGTAAAATGACAGACAATAGTAAGATATGGTAACAGAAAGTCAAAGGATAAAATGATAAAAAGAGTACTCCCTTTACAGTAATAACACAATGTTAATGGATTGAACTCCCCAAATTAAAAGACACAGACTGGCAGAATGGATAAAAAATATATGATCCATCTTTATGTTGTCTACAAGAGGCTGACCATAGTAGCAAGGGCACAAATAGGCTGAAAATGAAAGGTTAGAAAAAGATATTCAAGGCAAACAGTAACCCAAAAAGAGCTGGATGAGCTACACTAATATCAGATGAAATAGATTTTAAGTATAAAACTGTAAAACAATGTATCATTTTTAAAAAATCTATGCATCCATGCATGATTTACCAAATTCCTGAGCTAACGGTGTGTTCTCTGCTGGCTCATATTTTAAGCCTTTTCTATAAATTAAGGTTTTTGCATTAAAATGGTTTTTCTTATTGTGTATAACCATCTGTTTACTGTTGCTTTCACATTATTTTTGTAGTGTACTTCAAGCATTTACATTTTTTGCAAGCATGCATACAATTGCTGTCCAATGCCAATATACTCAGCGCAGTTAAGATTGTTAATGTCATAACTTTTTTTCACTTCTTCTAAAAGGAATCTTAAACAGAATTATGGTACCCTTTTCAACAGTAGTGTACTCTTTCCTGAAGTTATAGACCTTGGGGCAAGTATGTGGAGTGACTAAAAAAGTGTAAATGTTTACAGATAATTTGATAAATACAACTCTTGCAATATTTTCTCTTTTTCCACCCCTATTGATTTTTGTACCCATGAGTATTGTATATGTGCAGGGTTTACAAATGTTGTTATGGTTTTCTTTCACAAAGGACCAATACATTATTTAATTCCTTCTTTTTCACAGGCAAAATTAAAATGTAATATTTGAAATCTCAAATAGCCAGTAAGTAAAATTTTGGTGACTGACTTTAAGGCTTGGATGATATTAAGTACCACTCAACACTTGGAGAGAAATTGGGAGGCAATGTAATAGTTTCATTTGAAGGAAAACCCTTATAAAATGACAGTCAGGTGCCATCTGGATCTTAAGGAGCTTCCTTTTTTCCAGTTCAATCAATTGGAATAGTATTAGTTTTTTGTTTTTCTTTCCTCTCCCTTCTCACTTGGTCCTTCCAACACAATGAATGAAGGAGATATCATTCATTTAAGAAGCCTATCAGTGATGACCATTAGATTGTTTAATACTGTTACTTTTATCTAAAACCCAGGGAATGCCTTTACAACATACTTTAGTCAAAACAACTAGTTGAATGCCTCCCTTGCAGCAAGCACTGCAATGAATGTGTCTATGTGAATAGTTTAGAATACTGCAAAGGGTAAGCTAATCGAGTGCCTTGAAAGTATTAACTTTCAACTTACTGGTCAGATGGAAAGCTTTTTTCATTATTAGTTATAGTTGCACTGATTTGCAGTTCTATGAGGTTCTGAGCATTTATACACCTCACCTGCCTTGGCAAGCCTATTTTTGTGACATGGCAGCACAGATAAAACACTATGCATTGAAAGCACTTTTTGTAATGAGTTTAACCCCATACCCCAAAATGGAGTGCCAATTAAGTTGCTCTAAATGTGTTATCAACTTGATCTTAGTACCTTAAGGCTCATTCCTGTTACTTGCATATTTTCATAAAAGAAAAAGCTGTTAATGCCTTTTTGTTTTCCATTGAATGTGCACTACTGAATAAGTGTAGGAGTTTTATGTTTACCATGTGACTCTTGCAACAGTAAACATATTTTGACTACCAGGCATGATGGCTATTTCTCTATGAAAGAATGTTAAATAGAACATTGTTTTTAGATCAAACTTTCCCCACCTTCACAAAAATGGCCACTTTGCAATAAAAATTGTGGCATATTACAAAAAAAGAAAAAAGAAAACATAAAGATAAAGAAAGATACTTTCTCTAGCTCAGCGGTGGGTGATGAAGCACTGGCAGGGCACATTGCAGGCAGCTTTTCTCTCCCCTCTCCTCCAGACCTTTCCTCTTCAGCTTTGAGTTGCTCCATAGACCTTGCCTCTTAGTGGACTCTTTCCATGCCTCTGGGTTCCACTGATTCTATCCTCCAGCCTCCAGGAACTCTCCTCTGTCTCTGAGGCTATTTTTCTGCCTATGTTGCTTTTAGGTCCTCTGTTTATAAAGGACTCCAGTAAGAGGATTAAGATCTACCCTGAATGAGGGGGGTCCTATCTTAAGTTAAGATCCTACTTGCAAAGATTCCCCATCCACAGCAATGGATGAACTTTAAGAACATACTTTTCTGGAATCCATATAGCTTCAAACCATCCCAGTTATCTTTGAAAATCTTTCAATGGTTTTTAGTTCTTACCAAAATAACACCATTTAAGTCCACATCTAGGAGACATACAACAGAAACCAACAAAAACCAACAACAATTTAGCCATTTATTATGTTTTAAATTCAGGAACAGTATTTTCAAGTGTGGTCTTCCAGAACAAGGGCCAGCTTTCATTCAGAGCACCAGACTTGTTATTATCATTTATACCTCTTTTTCTTGTATATATCCAGCTCCTTTTCAGTATACAAATATCTCTGTATCAAATCCTTAACTTAACTTCTACTTTTCAGGACATTTACCATACTGACAAAAGGCAAAAGCAGATTTTGAAGTCTCTTGATTTCATTTTGAATCCTGACTCTACCATTTAATAATTGTGTGTACTTGAGTGAGATGTTTGACATTTTTCTGCTTCATTGTGTTCATTTTTAAAGGGGAATATTAAGAGGTTCTAACTTAAATGGTTGTGAAATATTAGTTAGCATGTCTAAAGCATGAAGAAAAAACATCCATTATTTGGTAAGCAATTACCAAATATTGATTACTTTACTTCTTCTCTAATCCCAATCTCTTGCAAATGTTGAAAACACACCAGTTCCTAAACATTAATTATGCATCTTTCTCAATTTGCTTAATGCACCCACCATTCCTTTGTCAATCAGAAATGAAAACTTAGACTTAAGGCAACAAAAGCTTTGGAGGTACTGGGGATTGAACCCATGGGAAGCAGGTGCTCAATCACTTTTATTTGGGGTCTTGGAATTGCAATTTGAGGAAAACAGATTTAGGTAGCAACACAAATTGTATCCCATTTTGGAAATTCCAAACAAGGGCTTTTAAGCAAAAGAAGGTCACATGAGTTAAGTTTGGTGGATATTCAGAACATACCAAATGTCCTTCAGGTTAGGCAGTTTACATATTTCTTAACTTGGGATTTCCTTAAGGTGTTCAGATGTTCTCATGGTTTTGAGAAGCATTTGTTGCCTGTGGCTATACACACTTTGGCAGTTTGTGATATATGGATGAGAGGTGCTTTAGAGTAACCTCCTGAATGGCCTCCTGGCTCCTTTATAATCTGTTAGCCATAGTTCACTCTATTTTGTTTATTTCTTTTCACAACTTATTGTCAACAGAACAATTTCAAAGTCCACTGTATATTTTTAGTTTTAATCTTTCAGTATCCAGTTGTTGTTTTGTTACTGTTCATCACCCAGTGGTTAACTTCATCTTTTCCTTGACCTTCATGACTTGCATTCAACCATTTCCCTAAAAACTTCTCTGAACACTAAAATAATATGTGAGTGAAGTTTATGAATTCAAAATCTGTGGGCAAAGAAAAAATCCCTGAAGATCAGCTAAAGGTCAATACACAACTTCCCTGTGATTTCCCAAATGAGGTATATAACAACTAAGCAAGCAAGAGGATGTTGCCACCAATTTACCATCATTCAAAGCCCACCAGACACCCAAGATTTTCTTCCAATGTCATCATTTCAACACAGAAAGAAGTTCCAAAAACCTGTACTCAATTCCCTGAATTTTTATAAGTTGAGTTGTTTGTTAATGAATTTCAAACTGGGATTCTGTCTGTAATTCCAGGTAATAAAAGACATTGATTCCTCTGTCTCCTGGGCTGCAAGGCTCAGCTGGCCAATTACAAATGAACTACCTATACCTGCCTTTCTGAAGGGTTATATCTGAGAATCATTCTCTTCATTGATTATTCTAGCACAGTATTTAGAATTGGGGAGGAAATTAAATCAACAGATGCCACTCTGGTTGGACCAGAGACCATCAAAAAGATGCTCTTTACACCTGTTTTTGAGGATGTCAGTCATTCCATGTAACTGGAGGGAGAAGAAAATCAGGACCATGCTAATCTGAGAGAATGTATATTTTTCAACTTCTGCCTTTCTGAGTTTATAGCTCTATGGTAATCAATTTACATGTCTTTCATGTGACTCTCCAATAGAAAAATCATCTGCATTTCTTGTCATTGGACTATGAAAATCTGTTCCTCATTAACAGAGAAGCTTCTTGTTCCCAGGAAAAGATTAGAGATGAAGGGTGTCTTCTAAGCCAAAAAAGCCAGGAGAGAGGTAATTGTTGCTACAATTGCTCTAAAGTTTCTTTCTCTCACTCCTGAATACTTCTGTCTCTCTCCTCCACAGTCCTTGTCTTTCTGGTTCTCTGAGGAGTTTATTTCAGCCTGGGTCTTCTCATAGATTTTTTTCTATATGCCAAGACTCAATGCCTAAGCTTTCATATTTTACATGCAGTGGAGTCCATGTGCTCAATTACTCTGAGTAGCACCTATGATAAAACTCTTTGACCACAATGTCTCATATTGAGCACTGGAAATAGTGATTACATGCATTCTTGGTCCAAACACTTTCATTTTTAGCTCTAGGAGTGCAATGTTAGACAAGCAGAGCAGCTGGGAACAAAATATTCGGGAGGAAGTGGAGAGAATACATCAAAGTGGTGTGGATTTTGTTTCTTCCTTATGGCCCAATAAAATGTGTTAGAAAATTTAATTTTCTGCTGTAGTCAATCCCTCCAACTTCAAAACTGATGAAACTAATGTAACTGCTAAATTGAACGAGGAAGGTGTAGAGCCAAGAAATATTTAAGAAAAAATTAAATGCATTGATATTTTTCCACACCCAAATATTTTCACCTTTCTCTCTATTCCAGGGGATTCCCAGATACTCATATGATTTATCCTGACTCAGATCCAAATACTCCATTTTTCTTTCATTAGGGCACTCTCCCACATTCAATAAATGGAGGGCAACAGTGAACCTGCTTCTCTTCCTCTTTTCATTGACCCATCAGCGCCAGCATTTGTGAAATTAACATTTTAAAATTAAATACATTTGAGACTGAAAAAAATATATAGAACTCTATGTGATTAATCTGTTTCTCAAAGAATGCTTCCAAGACACTGGTCCCCTTGGAAAGGTTGTGACAAAGTGCATGTTAAACTGTGGGCTCAATTCTGACCTTGGACAAGTTCTCTAAACAATCTCAGTGTCATTCTTCATATGTTTTTTAAACAAAGAAAAGGAAAAAAGTATAATTATAGCCACCTTCCCATTGGTACTTGTGAGAAATACATTTACTATTATATTTTAAGTGATTGGACAATGTCTAGCATTATCTTCTTCATTACTTGCACTATCACCATCACAGTTACCATCATCAGTCTCATCATCATCATTCATTCAACCCAAAGGTATTCTTATTATGGCTTTGAAGTGTTACCCTGTATTTAACAGATGCAAATTTCAGTGGAATAAACCTTAAATAATTGAATTGGATGAACTTAATACAACTAAAAGTATCAGCATCCCAATGATATGTGGACTGGCAAATATTGCTGTAACACAGAAGCATGTTTGAGTCCAGCTTCCAATTATAGAATCACCTAATCTAACTTCTGCATTAATCTCTCCTATTTCTGTAAGGAGTTGGAGCATTTCCAACCACCCTGAAAACTGGTTCTTTCCTTAAACTTCAATGTGAACATAAGGTATTCTGAAACCTCTACATGTGTAAGTGAACACAAGGGGGACTTAAAAGAGTAAATTAAATAATTAAAGCAATTATCTGCTTAATTCATACAGAAATTTCCAAATATAGGATTGTCCATATTTTTGAAGAGAGTAGCATTAATTAATTAATCATTTATTTATTTAATTTAGCTTGGGTAGATAGTAGAGAAGTGGTTTACTTCCAACATGAACTAACAAATGCAAAGATAAGACAGACCCCTTAGACTTGATATTTTTGTTTTCAAATTATTCTACCCACATCTGAATTTTATTTGTGCCATCCTTATTGCATATTAGTCTATTAGACAGAACTAAGATGTGAACTGAATATAAGAAGATGAAAACTAAATTGAACAAGTTCACATAGTCTGGAAAGTTGTGTAAATTTCCATATTAATGCTGAAGAACAATCAGATACGACAAAGACTGGGAAGGGAGATGGCACTGCATATTTGCTATTAAGTTAACTTGCTAATGTGATTCCTTTGAGCAACACTTATACCAGACCCTGTAATATAAGGTCAAGGATAGAAATTACATAGCCAATTATGAGGTTAAATTATCTTGTCAGAAAACTGTAGGTATTTACATAAGAATGTAAATTCATGGAATGGGGATTCATGGAAAGATACAATCCAAGGGTTTAACCAGAGTTCAGGATTCAAGCTAGATATGAGGAAAAAGCAAAGAAGATAATTAAGAACTAAATGATGGACTGGGATGAAATAAAATATAAAAATAAAAAAAAAAAAACTATCTAGTATTGATTATACAGTTGAATGGCACTAAATACAAGGTTGTCTTCCTGTCAATATCTAGCTAATCTGGCATTTACAGGTAATTTTTTACCATTCAATTTTTTAATAAATGAGCTTATGAATGGAGAGAGGGTAGAAGAATAAACAAATGAAAAGAAAAATTCTGAAGGGAATGGACTTGCAAATTGAAATCATAAATAGACAAATGGATCACAATAAATGATTTTAAAAGTGAATGGAAGACAAATAATGGATGGGTGGCTGTAAATGGAACATGATAGAATTAAATAATTTTCCAGTGTAGTCAAAATTGACCATTGGGTGTGAGATGATGTCTCAGCTACAGGGATCTGGTAGGTGCTGGATGAGCACAAGTACACTCTACTACTAGATACTCCACTGTTGCTACACACACACACACATACACATACACAGAGGCACAGACACACACACAGTAAGCATTTCTTTCTCTCCTCCTTACTGTTGGGTCTTTACCAAACTTGTGTATCTGTACTGTTTTCTTCCAAAATTTAGCTACACAGACTGCACTATTCAATTCATTATTTTCTTCTTCATTCAACAAATCCTATTGGGGTTCACCTTTGTGATCTTCCCTCCACTGCTCTAATTGTTCCGGATTTAAAATATTACAGAGCACAAAGACTACCATCAAGTAATTATAGTATCATTGGAGAGGGAGAAAAGGAACTTACTACACACATGTTAACACTAACTACCAAACAAAAGGCTGATTTACTGTGATGACACACAAAGGAGAGACTTGCTTATTGTGAGTAGATGGGTCAGATCATTTTGTAGAGAAAAACAGTAATTATTAAGAAATTGTTAAGAAAGGAAGTAGAGGGTCAACATAGAAAGAATACAAAATTGTAATCAGAGAGATTAGAGTTAGAATCATAGTGTTTAAACATTTGAGAAGATATCCAAGTACATTTGTTTCCTTATTTGTACATTCTCAGTAGAATGATTTCCAACAATTTTTTTGAAGATTAAAAAAACAAAAGTGTTTAGGGATGCCTAGCACTTATGAGGCACTCAATAAATAATTTTGTTCTACTATAACATACATGGTGAGCTCATAGAAGGTAATTTTCTAAGAAGATATAAGGAAAAAAGTGGAAATTATTTGAGTGTCAAAACATTAAAAAGATTTGGATAGAAAGATTGCATTCCAGACAGAGAAGAAACTATATAGAAGCATATAGCTTAGGATTTGGTTATTCCATGAGACAGTGGCTCAATTCATTAGATCACTGAGTATGTTAAAAAAAAAATCGTATGTTGGGCAGATGGGGTATGAGGAAGAGAGTCCAAAGATATTTAATAGGTTTTAAAATAGGAAAATAGAATGGGCTGAGAATTGGGGCACACATCCTCATTTGAAGGACTTTGGGAAGAGGAGGGATTTGTTTATAAGTGATTTCAAGGACCATAGTTACAGAGTATAATTTTCAATTGCAAATGACAATTTCACTCATGTCAGAATCTCCATTGTTAGTTCTTCTTCTTGTGTTTACTTGGCTATAAGAACTGAGGACCAGATGCCCAAGTGGCAATTCAGGAGTTAGCATTTTCTCTAAAACCATTAAATAAATAGCCCTCAATTATATAATGGTGCATACACAGGAGATACTTTCTTTAGCATTTTAACTTGAAAGAGTTGCTTAGGGAGTACACATTTTATCCTAATTATTTTTGACAGGAATTAGGTCAGATTAATTAGTTTAAAATTCAGCTGAACAACAATTTCTTTGCTAATTACTTCAGAGTGTATACATAATTCATTTACAATAGCAAAAAAAGGAAAATACTGGGGGAGAATGCCCCAGACCCTTACTCCTTTGTTAAACAATGCTTAGAAGGAGGAGCTACTATGAAGTGGAGGGATGGGGAGCAGAGCACATCTGGGGCATTTCCTTAAGTATGAGAAAAAAATATATATTTATATAAATATGCATATCTAGATAGTTATCTGTTTTTAAATACATATTTAAAAAGTTAAAGATATATTTTAAAAATTAGTTTTGAAAATATATGTCTAATTAAGAGCGTTAATGAACAGTTAAGCATGGGCTTTGGAGTCTGAATACCAGCTCCACCCCTTACAAGTTTTGTGACCTTGGGCAATTTACATAAGCTCTCTGAGCTTCAGGGTTTTGTTTTGTTTCGTCTTGTTTTAAACTGATAATATAGCATTAACACCTATATTTTGGTGGTGGTATGAGAATTAAATGAGGCAATATATGTAAACCACACCATCTGACACAGAGTATTTAATATTTGTTAGCTACTGTCATTTCCACACTAGCATAGGAAATTAAATAAATGCTTGCCATACCACCTACCCATTTTAAGCTTGCCTCAAATTACATTTAAAGTGAATTATGTCTTATAAGTTGGATTGGATTAGAGAGACTCTTTGAAAATTACTCAGTTTTGTACAGGGGAAACAAAAGAGATGGATTATAATATTTCAGTAGATTAACTATCCAGTGATGATAAAGCAAAAGCCAGAAGTACCCAAGGGAACTTGGGCAAATAGAGTGTAACTGTTGATTGCCTGTTTACAGCCCTACTCAGATTCAGAAAGCATTTCAAAAGTTATGACTTATCAAAAAAAGACCAAATCAAGATTTTTCATATAAAATCTTCTGATATTTAAAGCTAGCTCACAGATATTTTCTTTAAAACCCTATGAAACAGACAAAATATATTTGCACATTGGATTCTATTAGTTTAAGAATTCTGGGCTAAAGTATGGGTGCATATGGGGGCCTACAACTGAGCATTCAGGTACATAAAATTTTTTTTTTAAAGATTTATTTATTTATTTATTTATCCCCCCCTTGCTGCTTGTGTTTGCTGTGTCCATTCGCTGTGTGTTTTTTCCGTGTCTGCTTATCTTCCCCTTGCTGTGAGGTCCTGCTGCATCAGCCCAACATGTCGCGCGGGCCGGCCTGCTCTCACAAGGAGGCCCCGGGAAGCGAACCCGGGGCTTCCCACATGGTAAACGGGGGCTCTATGGATTGAGCCACACCCGCTTCCTGCTGTGAGGTCTTGCTGCATCAGCCCACCCCGCTGCGTGGGCCAGCTGGCCTGCCCTCACGAGGAGGCCCCAGGAAGCAAACCCGGGGCCTCCCATATGGTAAACGGGAGCTCTATCGATTGAGCCACCCCCGCTTCCCCTACATAAAAATTGAAAACTAATTTTGCTGGTAAATCAAACTAGTTCCAGTGTCCAACAGCAAGGATCAGTTGGAATTTCTGTTCAAACACTAGGATATATTTACAGCTTAAGAATCAGATGGAAAAGAAGCCATAAAACCCGACGACATTGAAGGAAATGATAGAAATATTTCTCCAATGTATACCCGAGTTGAAAACACAATTTATAACACCGTTGGCATCAGTGCCATCTATTTTATCGCCTAGTATATATATTACCATGATTTGTTGTTACTTTAATTTACACATCTCCTTGGCAAAATAATTAAGTAGTGAGGAGAAGGAATGTCTTCCTTAGCATCTGAGATAGAAGCCTGAATGATGAGGACCACACTTGGCCAAGAAGGGGGTTGTTATTTTCCATGCAAGACCCATGTGTCTGAACACACTCTGATGGGCTATCCAAAGTGTTTTATCAGACAGTCCTCCTTCTTCCCTGTCCATCCTGATTTGCATAGCAGAGGCATGCTCTCTGCTCTGAGTAGAGATTTCTCTTTAAAGTTATAAATCACCTTATTAAAATGAACAACCTAACGATTGCCATAAGAGAATAAATTCTAAACAAACATAGTCTGCAGCATTTTTAAAGAGGAAAAAAGAAAGTACGCATCTAATCTACATAGATAAATGTCGAAAGTAACCTTTGGCTATTTCAGGGCAAAATTTAGCTATTAAAGTGAAAACGGAAGCAATAGACTTTTATGTGTTGAAGTGGGGTTGGTTGGAGAACACAACTATTGTGGGACTCGCTGAGTGGCTGACTGATAATCATCAGATTTCAGTCATTCCTTGTCTTGCATCTTCTCTTCATCAGAGCAGCACAAGCTCATGAGAGTGGGAGTCTGAGCCATACATCACAGCTTTCCCAGTCTCTGTACTTCTCAACATCAACCAGTCATAACTGATATTGTCATTCCCCTTGAGAGAGGCAGCACAGTGGTGAAGACTTGGGTTCAGATGAGAAATATATAACTCAAAATCTTTCCCCAACACCAAGCACCTGAGATCTTTGTCAAATTATTTATCTCAGCAGGCTCCATTTTTTTTTTTTTGGTAGACAAAAGGAATATAATAAGGCCTACCTTGCAAAACTGTTTTGAATATTACATTTTACACAATAAAATTTTTAACAAATTTCCTGATACAGTGTTACTTTATACCAATGGAAGTTATTATTGTGAGTTTTATCAGTATCAAATAAAAACAAAATAGTTCCAAATTTTTATTTTTAAATAGAGAATATTTACATGAGATATAAACAGTAAAGCAAATGAGAAGAACAAATAAAACAAATAAATTTCATGAATAAAACTGCATAGTTGTATTTGACTATGTACACCCTTACCATTTTTTTGTCCTTAAAAAATTATGAATAACAACTATTTCTTGAATGCCAACTCTGGGTGGAACCGTGCTAAATGCTTTACATATGCAATCTCATTTAATCATTATAATTTCCTTGTAAGACAGATGCTATTATATTTTCATTCTAAAATAGAGAAAAAGAGCTTAAGTGAAGCTCAATAACTTTCCCACAGCCTCCCAGCTGGTGATGCTGGAGCATAGAATAAGAGCTATTGCTAGATCGAGTAGACAAGATGGCAGGGTGTACGGATTTCCAGCCTCTTGTTCTAGTGGGACTCCCCTATACAACTCTTGAATTTGTTTGGGCATAATTACACCAGCTGTCTACTTTTAGTTGTTTGCACAAAAGGTGGGAGGTGGAACGGCAGAGTGTGTGAAGAAAAGGATTGAAAACGCTGTTAAAGTTTGGCTCATGCATCTAAGTTGACAGAGCGGCAGAAAAGATCGCCACTAGGGGGTAGTCTGATGCTCATATATATTTCAATATGTTTTGGTCTAAACATAATCCACAAAACACAAAACAACACCTTACTCTGCTTCCCACTATCCGGAGGAGGCACAGTTCTTTTCCCTGTAAAGGCTGACTAAATGGATGTAGTTATAAATGTAAATAAAATATAAACTTTTGGGGTGCATAGGTGGATGGAGTGGGGATTGGTCAGAAATAGGAAAGAATCCTATTAAAATCAGAGATGTCCTTTCTGGTGGGAAAGTAAAATGGTGCAGCCACTTTGGAAAAGTGTTTGGCAGTTACTTAGGAAGTTCAACACAATCTTACCCTAGGACCCAGCAATCCCACTCCTAAACTACCCTAGAGAAATGTAAACATTTGTGTACAAAAGCTTTGGATAAAATGTTCATACCAGCAGCAGCCATGAATAATGGCCAGAAGTGGAAATGATCCTCATGTCCATAAACTGATGAGTGTATAATCAAAATGTGGTTAATCCATAAAAAGGAATACTATTCAGCAATAAAAAGGAATGAATACTGATACATGCTATAACATGGATGACCAAAAACAGTATGTTAAATGAAAGAAGCCTGACATAAAAGATCACTTATTACATGACTCCATTTATATGAAATGTCCAGAGTAGACAAATCCATAGAGACAGAAAGTATATTAGTGATTGCCTAGGGCTTGATGTGGGACTGGAGATTAACTCTAAATGGACTTGAGGGATTTCTTCAGGGCAAATGAAATGTTTAATAATGGCTTGTGATGATGGTTACACAACTCTGCACTTTTATTTTTTTGAAAGTCATTGATTTGAACACTTAAAAGGGATGAACTTTATGATAGGTAATATCTCAATGTACCTATTAAAAAATAAAGAACTTCAAAATAAAATTAGGGATGGAGCATTCATAAGTAAGGTAGGATTTCTACTCATTTTCTTTCCTTACTAAAAACTCACTCTCCACCCCACATTTTGCTGCAGCAAACTCTGTCCCTTCTAAGCCTAACTTCTTTTAAAATATTTTGTCTCTGT
>JAQZBX010052663.1:0-19080 GCA_029593785.1 Cabassous unicinctus | reverse complement strand
TTTGCTTAATTCATATCAGTGACATTATGTAATACATGCCCTTCAAAGCCTGGCTTGCTTTACTCAACATGAAGGTCCTCAACATTCATCCATGTTATCCCATGTGTTAGTACTGTATTCCTTCTTACAGCTGAGTAATATTCTATTGTATGTATATACCACATTTTGTTTATCCATTCATCTGTTGATGGGCTTTTGGGCTGACTCCAACTTTCGGCAATAGGGAATAATGCCGCTATGAACATTGGTGTGCATATATCTGTTCATGTCCTTGCTTTCAGTTCTTCTGGGTATATACCCAGCAGTGGAATTGTTGGATGATATGGCAGATCTATAGTTAGTTTTTTGAGGAACCACCAAACTGTCCTCCACAATGGCTGGACCATTCTACATTCCCACCAGCAGTGGATGAGGGTTCCCATTCTTCCACATCCTCTCCAACACTTGTAGTCCTCTGTTGTCTTAATAGCTGCTAGTCTAATGGGTTTAAGATGATATCTCATTGTGGATTTGATTTCCCTAATAGCTAGTGATGTTGAGCATCTTTTCATGCGCTTTTTAGCCATTTGTATTTCTTCTTTGGAGAAGTGTTTATTCAAATCACTTGCCCATTTTTTAAATGGGTTGTCTTTTTGTTTTTGAGGTGTAGAATTTCTTTATATGTGCTGGATAATAGGCTCCTATCAGATATATGGTTACCAAATTTTTTCTCCCATTGGGTAGGCTGCCTTTTTACTTTCTTGACAAGAAAAAACAAATAAACAAACAGAGAAACAAAGGAGGAGGAAACACAACAACAAGAAAACAAGAGAGCAGCTATTCATTTTTTAAAAATAGGAAGAAGGCAAAAAAAAGATCACAAAACAATGATAAACAGGGGAAACAGCCTTCTTTCTTAGACCCTTAGGGATTTTCTCAGGCTGCTGCTATTCACCAATCATTCACCCTGCAGCCTCTCTTCCACAGGTTTTAAGCCAGCTTTTAGTGAGTAAAATAAGGAACATAAAAAAAAGGAAACTTTTTTAAAAATGAGAATTCCAAGAAAAGCTAATACAAAGAGAATGTCACTATGTTCCCTATCATAAAGTTTTAGCTGGATGTCTGATAATCCTGTATCACTTCTCAGAGAGAAGCCGGGGTTTGGACCAGGGACCTTGTATATGCTAGGCAAGAATTGTTCCACTGTGCTAATCTTTCTCCTTAGGTTAGAGAGATTTTCAGAAGGCTATCTACACCTTTTCCCTAGGGCAGTTAGATTCCCTGCAGTCCTGCTGCACAGTCTGTTATCTCTGCCTCCTCTCTGATGTAAATTCTCTCTTTATCTAGGCTGCTAGGTGTGACAATCTGCCTGAGGAGATACCCCCCCATCCTTGTTGCATCAGGGTCCCTTCTGACACCCAAGGGGAGCTTGGCTGGCTAAAATAACTGCAAAGAAATCATCTCCACCCTCCCAAACCCCTCCTCCTTCCAAAGAGGTTGCCATCACACTCCTTTGGAGGAGGAAGCCAGTGGCTCCACCTAGGCTCTTTGTCCTGAGGGTGGGGTATATGTGCCACTTCCAGCCACAGGGGCAAGAAACTCAAGATTTTTCTCTGGCTTTCTTATCTTTTCAGTACCCTCCTAGATGACCCAGAGCACCCTCCAGCTCTCTATATATCCAAAGAAACTGGCAGGGAGGAAGTCTGCTCTCCTCCCAGTCAGATACAAGTCTCCAGGAGTTTTACCCTGGCTCAATATCTCAGGGTGGGGGAAGGGAGCCCTTCCCAGTGCCCAGGAGGATCAATAACTCACAGCTTGCTGTTTCACCCTCTTCCTCTCTGTCCCCGACTCGCCTGGGAGTTGTGAAGCAGTGTCCTGGTCTGCTGTACCCCAAAGCAGGTCAACAAGGTAGCTCTTGGCTCCCTCTCAGTTGTTTTAGTGAAAGCTGAGCTTTATCTGCCTACCCTGTCAGCCATGTTCCCACAATTCCCTGCCCAGTGATTTCTTAATGTCTTTTATCTCTTTAGTCATGCCATCCTTCAGCTCCTTGATTTGATTTAGGAGATTTGTATGAACATCTTTGATTACTTGTTTCAAACCCTGTGTCTTGTCTGGAGCTTTGATTTGTTCCTTTGCCTGAGCCATATCTTCCTTTTTTTAGTATGACTTATAATTTTTTTCTGATGTTTAGGCACCTGATTATTATGGTGAGTTTACTCTGATGGTTATTTTCTCTCGCTTGCCTCAGGATTTAATGTTGAATGGGTGTGTGTTACCACTGTTCTTTAATTTGTGCTTCAACTTGTTCTAGGTCTTTAGGATTGCCCGTTTAACTGCTCAAACCAAGACCTTGGACCCAATATGGGGTGCAGACCAGTTTCCAGGGACCTTGGGGAGGGCGGCAGTAAAGGTACCAAAAGCCTTTTTTATTTATTTACTCTTTCCTTCTTTGCATGCACTTTCCTGGTATGCCAGCAGATGGCACTCTTCAGTAGACGTCTCCTCTCAAACCCTAGTTGGAATGTGTTCACTGGAACCCTGCCCTCCTGGGCAGTATAGAACCAATGTCGCAGAGAATTCCCACTTAGGGCAGGCTATTCAGAGCCAAGGCCTCACAAATCAAATTTGTTCAGAAGCTGCTCTCCTCCCTCTACTGGCCACACACTCCCTTTTCCCAGACAGGAATTAAATTTCAACTCAGCAACCAGTCTAGGTCAGTAGGGAGGATGTTTGAGAAGGTAGGTTCCCTTTAGTTCCCTGCTAGTTCCCAGGGAAAACTATGGTGTGGCTCCACCCAGCCTGGAAGAGGATGACCTGTTGGACAACGCAGACCATGTTTGCTGGCCAGAAGCCAGATGAGCCGTAGGCTGTGTCTCTCTCTCTCCCCTTCCTGGAGAAGTGAGACCCTGTGAATCCTTCAGACTGTAGCCCATGGCCAGAGACTAGTGGACCCACTGCTGTCTGCTCTGAGGTTGTGGGGGCAGGTGTCAGCAGATGCAGCTTTACTCATGGGTCTTCCCTGTCGAGGTTCCTTTTCTTTGCCCTCTTTCTTCTGGTGTCCAGCCTTCTCCTGGTGTCATAAGCCCTAGAACAGTTTTCCAGAGAGTTTCTGCCTTCTTCTAGCTAGTTTTCTGGGAGAGAAGTGAGTTCTGTGCCTCTTTAATCATCCTTCTTTCTGGAAGTCCAGCATCTCTTGATGATGCCTTCATTTGGACACTTTCAGTGCCTCAGACCTGTAAGCTAATAACCTAATAAATTCCCATTATAAAGCCAACCCATTTATGATATATTGCTTTGGCAGCATTTAGCAAACTAAAACAATCAGTTTCTCCACTATTGTCCTATTTCTGGTCCAATATCCAAATACCTCAAACCTGTAACGATTTCTTAGTCTTTTCTTGTCTTTCATTTATTTGGTAACTTTTGATGAGTGTTGGTCAGATATTTTGCTGAATTTCAGTCAATTTGGTTGTGCCTGATGATCAATTTGAGGTTATTCCTTTTTTTGATACAGTTCTGCAGATGATCTCCCCTTTTCACTACATCATCTCAGGCAATTCTTGATATTGATATGCTCTATGATGTTGTCATTTTTAGGGTCATGTGTCAACTTGGCCAGGTAATGGTGCCCAGTTTTTTGTCAAGCAAGCACTGACCACTTTGTACTGTGAGAACATTTTGTGGACTTAAATCATCAGTGAGTTGATTACATTTATGGCTGATTATATATACAATCATTTGAAGAGATTGCCTTCAGCAATAAGAGATGTCTCATCCAATGAGTTGAAGGCCAGCTGGGCCCTGAGCCTCAACGGAGTTGCAACACCTACTCACCAGTTCATTGGACTCACCCAGGACAACTAAAAAGGAGGGAATGATGATGGACAACCACCATACCAAGGAACCGAGAGAGTCTACAACTGCAACTAAGAGAGTCCCACCCATTGACTGTATGGGACTGAAGCTCCCTCTCAATTAGAGGTGGAGTGGTTATCACCATCCCAGAATCCTCAGGATTGGAGAATGAACTATGGACTAGAGTGGACTTACTCATATTCTACTATAGACTTATTGTGATTCTAGAAATGGAAGAACTTATATCATTGATGTGGAGGCAGTGGCCACTGGAGGTTCTGAGGTCAGGGAGAGGGAAAACAGGTGTAATATGGGGGCATTTTTGGGACTTGGGAATTGTTCTGAATGACACTGCAACAACAGATATAGGCCATTATATATTTTGCCATAACCTCAGAATTGTGTGGGAGAGAGTATAAACTACAGTGTAAACTATAATCCGTGCTTAGTGGCAATGCTCCAAAATGTGTTCCTCAATTGCAATGAATGTACCACACTAATGAAGGATGTTGTTAATGTGGGTAAACGTGGGCAGTGTGGGGAGCAGAGCATATGGGAATCCTCTATATTTTTTACATAACATTTATGTAATCTAAATATCTTTTAAAAAATTAAAAATTAAAAAAAAAAAAAAGGATAAGTGATTTCAGCAGTCAGAAGAGAGAATTCCCATCTCTAGTTCAGAGAGCCAGCTGCTCCTGGGCAACTTATCACAGACCTTCATCAGAATTCCTGGCTTGCAGCCTGCCCCATGTAATTTGGACTCTTGTATCCACATGGTCACATGATACAATTTTATATAATCTCATAATATTTACAGGTAAGTCTTGTCAGTTATGTTTCCTTAGAGAACTCTGATTAATACAGCTGTTAACTTTCATAACTTCATTCAAGTGGTACCTGCTAGATTTCTCCACTAAAAAGATACTATTTTTTCCCTCTGTAATTAATAAATACCTTGGGAGAGATAAATTAAGATGATTCAAATAATCTGCTTATTCTCAAACTTTCACCCACTAATTTAAGCATCTTTTGTTGGATCTTGCCTGGGGAGAGCTTGTCTGCATCAATTACTATGTGGCATTCTAATCATGATTCTCTGTTTAACAGGGTTTTTTCTTTAATAGGTTGTATATTATCTAAATACATTAAATAATATAAACATAGTAAGTCCTTGATAACTGTTAACTCTTTGTATTATATTAATGAATAGTAATAATGTCTAATATTTAGTCAATTTACTGTGTCCAGTACAACCCTAAAAATTGTATATAAGTATTAACTTGTTTAATCAACATAACTTTGTGAGGAAGGTGCCATTTGCATTCAAATTTTACAGAGGAAGAAAATGAGGCACAGACTTGATTAGCAATAAAATTAAGGAAAGTCTTTTAACCATTACAATGAGAGGGCATTCACTGAAAATGCTCAGAACAAAGGGAATTGGAAGAGACATCATTTCTATAATGCCTTGCCAAAAATGTAAAATCGAAATCTATTAATGCGAAAATATCAGATAAACCCAAATTCTGCAAAATAACTTACCAGTACTCTTCAGAAGACACAAATAGCCTTAAAAAACAAACAAAAAAACCTAGCCCCATCCCAGTGCCCTATATTTGTTCCTATTCATGCAAAGTTAGCATAATCAGAAAGCATATAAAAGGGTGATATGGCTGCCTTTCAGAGTTTCAAAAAAGAAATCTAAATACCATCAATTCAACAAACATGCAACTCTGCTCATTAACTGAAATTAATAAAAGCTCATTAAATTTTGAGAGAGAAATTGAAAGTTAGATTATTCAATATAAAAAGGACTTCTAGAAAATGAACACCTTCTTCAAATGACAAACAGTCCTTTAGAGATGAGTGCAGTAACTAAAGTACTCAGATAAATATAGTTTATGTAGCTATTATGAACAAATTCTAACCTGCACTCTGTCCACTGTCTCCAGTAGACTCCTGCTTTCCATCTTATCCACAGGGTGAGGTTAGGTAGGGGTTAGGCTTTGGAGTGGGTGGAGGATGTTTTCTTCTCACAATTCTGGGTAATAAAAGCAGTTGTGGTATCTTGGAGTTACGGACTCTAAAAAGACATGTTCTCAATCTAATCCATTCCTATGGGTGCAAACCCATTGTAAATAGGAACTTTTAAAGATGTTATTTTCAGTTTAGGTGTAGTCTACTGAATCAGGGTGGGTCTTAATCCTATTTTGGAGGCCTTATAGAGAAGACCTGAGAAAGAAGCCATGGGAAGAACAAGAAACAGGAAGTCAATGGAACCCCTGGAGAAGAAAGAAGACATTGCAATGTGTATTGCCATGTGTAGGAAAACCCAAAGAACCCCAAAGATTGCCAGCCAGCCAGAAGATATAGACCCTGGGAGGAAAGAAGCCTTCTAGCCTCTAAAACCAAGAGCCAATAAATTGTTTTTGTTATGCCAACCCATTGTATGGTATTTATTTTAGCAACTGGGAAACTAAAACAGCAGTTATGATTTTATATTTTAGGATGCATCAAAAATGCCTGAGTCAAAATGGCAGTATTAAAATGCTTAAGTCTAACTCATGTCCTCCAGCTCATCATTTCCTCCCCTTATTGTCACCTCTTCAATTGCTGCCAGCTCCTTCTCTCTATACTTCCTTGTTCTTCTAAGATTTTGGGTTCTTAGGAAGATTGTAGCCCTAAATTAGTTGATGCTGTTTTGTGCAGAACTCTTATTTTGTCTGTGGACAACTGTACTTATTGAATGTTATTTGACAAAAGAAAGAAGAGAGATGTAAAAGAATTTATTCTCCCAAGGTTAAAAGGCATGTTTAAAACTTTTAGAACTTGGGGATGTTAAGCTTTTATTTTTAATTCTTTGGTTGTTTTGAAACAATGCCTTTATCTAAAAATTTAGTCATCTTGGTGGCTTTGTTTCTTTAAATATACAGAAAAAGTTTAGAGATGGAGAAAGAGAGCAAACTATTGGTTAAATTATAGGAATCTCAGTCTACAACCTCTGAAATACCACAAGTATTTATGTTCTTTACATGAAATTAATGTTGATAAAGCTCCCATTCTGCTGAGCTCATAGGACATTCAATTTAAGTCATTATTGGGATTCTGGGTTCCATGTATTTGTTATGTAAGATCTTATGTATCAAGAAGAGAGGTCAATGGTCATTGGTCTTCTTGATTTTGCTAAGTGTGCCACTATCCTAGCCTGCATACAGCCTTCCTTTGGGTTTGGGATTCTGTAGCTCTCAGGTCTTGACTGAAGTGTGTGGCTCTTTGGAGGAGCTGAATACCACTAGTTCTAGGATAGTACCTTTATGAGAGTACCATGCATCCAATATAACTACCTGCTCTTATTTCTTACTCAACTTTCTTTCTCTCTCTCTTTTTCAGTCTTTTGTTCCTTCTGCTCCTGAGCAGTACTCAGCTTTTACTTTCAACCCTGAAAAACATTCCTGTGACAAGAAAATACTAAGCAGCCTATTTTTATGCTTGGAGTATGAGAGCAGAGGAAACACAAAGAAAACTACAATTTTCTCTTGCAAAAATGATCTTGTTACAGTTGCTTGGAAAGGTGAGCTGTAAGTGGACATATGCCTGCATCTTTGGAGTGCTGAGATGTGCTTAAACCTAATGATGGAGAATTCTAGGACAACTGCCATATATCTGGGTTGGGCAATTAGATATAAGATAATGCCATTCATTGACCTACTTAGCATAACAGAATGAGTAGTTCTGAGGGAATATGACAAGGTGTGGAGCATATTTCATTATCAACTCTAGAAATAGTGGTTCATAAAAGAAGAAAGGCCACTGTTAATTTTTGATCTCAAACAGATTTCTGGAAATTAGAATCATTACATGGAAAGTGAGCTCACATATGACATTAGAAATTATTTGGGGAAGCAAATGTTCTTTGCAGCTAGAAGAAGAGATTCATTACAAAAGCCTCCAGATACTAACTTAGGAGGAATATTTTTTTCCCTTTAATATTACCATCACTGTTATCCTACCTCCATGATTGTTAATTACAACTCTGACACATACAGGTGCAAAGGAAGTTCAACCTATCACTACTTACAATTCAGGCACACAAACCATGGAGCTCAAAGAAAATCAATAGTAGCAATCAGTGTAGATGCAAAGAGGAAAATGTAACTGAAGTCTATAATATATTGCATAGCTTCCCCTCCATCTTTTAAAAAATTAGCTCAGTTGTCAATATAAAATTAATTACGAACTTTCATAAGCCCTAGCAAGAGATCTCTAATGGGTAGAAAGATTGTGTGCTCTCTTGATGAGAAGTGAAGACTGCAGAGTGGCCAAATACAAAATGCTAACAGGAGGCAAGCAAGGAATAAAGCCTGGAGGGAGCAGTTTTAAAGGTGAGGGCCACTAGTTCACTGCAGTCAACTGTTGCCAACTAGGAATGGGCTCAGTGCTGTCAGTTTTTCATTTTTCAAGGAAGCAGAACACATACATTTTTAATGAGAAATCTTTGATTTGATTTGGTTTGTGATCTATGATCATTTTGGGAAGAGAACATGAACACATGACCACTATTTTGTACCAAATGTATATGACCGGTCTAAAATCTGCTCTTTCTCTAAGCCAAAATCATCATGTGCAAAAAAGTTGAGTAATATCATTTCCCCTCCCTGATTGGCTTTGAGTATGCCACAGGATTTGAAAATATGTTGAAACACTATCCTTTCAAGTGCTTAAGTTGGAAACTACAGGGTCTATTATCTAGTCCATTACCATGAACTTTGAAATCAGAATGTACAGCATCTACTTTTGCATCAATACTTCTCCTTCCCCACTGTCACTGATCTAGTTCGGGCTTCATTATTCTCATTCATTAATTCAAACGTTAATGTGCATATGAATCATCTAAGGATGTTGTTAAAATACAGATTGTGATTCTGTAGGTCTGGGGTCTTGTTTGAGAGTTTGCTTTTCCCCATGCTGCTGGGTGGTCCTGGCTTATTGGGTGGATCTCATGTTAGAGCCTTCACCATTTGCAGACTCTGGGCTTTTATTTCAGTTTCCCTTGTCCAACAAGGTTGCCAAAAGGAAAATCAAATTTTTTTTCTGGATCAGCAAATGCTTTCAAGCCAAAAGCCGCTTCCAGCTTCCCATTTTCCTTAAGTTTTGACCTGGTAAAACTGCACTGTTTGCCAGCTCTTTGATGCACTTAAGATTTTTTAGAATGTATTTTGTCCAACTTTTTAGTTCTTTTCAACAAGAGGACTGGTCCAAATAATATAGCTTGCCATTTTGAAAATAAGAAGCCTATAATTATTATTTTTTTTAAATGTCTGTCTTCCTTACCACAATATAAGCTTGGTAAGAACAGGAACTGGGTCTCTTTCATATGCCACTATATCTGTACTAACAGTTATAGTGCTCAAAATGCTTGCTGAATGAAGGAAAGCTGCCTGGCTTAGCAAAGCTGGGAGATCCTGGCTAGCTGGTCAGACAGGCAGGCTGACAAGAGAGATGGCTCCAAGTATGTTTCTTGGCCACCTAAAGGTACTTGAAGCATGACCATGCTTTTGGCCCCAAATGGTCTATCTTTCTTCAGGATGCCTTTGAGAATGGAATGAAACTTATAAGATGACTAGAAAGACACTATTGTTCTTTTCAGAGAAAGCTTTTCCTCTGTGGAAAATTTAACAGCATCTTTTTGACTCTTTTACTATCAATGATTAAAAATAGCCACCTCTTCCTGCCAAGAATTCTAAGAAATTCAATAAAAGATCATGATCATCTCTACTGGATTGCCATTTATTAGATTTATACAATTACTTTTTTTCTTTGAAGAGCTCAGGTTTTGACTCTGTGATCAGTATGTCTTTGACTTTATGAGATAGATGATGAGGATAAATGTGTGAAAAATTAAACTTCTCTAGTGACAAATGTATATGACTCAAGAGTTATGCTGGAGACCGGCTCATTGATTCACATCTATGGCTTAACCATTTGTAAAATAGACATGTGACAGTTACTGCAGTAGTGTAGAGCTGTCAGTTTTCAAAAGTTTGAGACCACTGCAGTGAAGGCCATTACAAAACATGAAGTATTAGCATTACAGGCAAGACATGGACAAACTGCCATCAGCAGACACTAATCTTTTTAAGTGAGTAGTAAGGAGAATAGGGGAAGATATGGGAAGCCTCAGGCAAATTTATATAAAATCCTTTCCATCCTCAGCTTACTCATCAATAATTAAATTAACCTTGCAAATGTAGAGCATGTTTGGAATAAAATTAAACATTCCCCAAATGGCTCCTACAATGGTGGAAGAAAAAATTCTTACCCAGTGATTTGAGGCAAAGACATCTAGCCTGAAGTGCAAGTAAACCATGATAAATTGATAATTATGAAGACAATTTCTTAGAGAACTAAAGTTCTAGATGCCATTTCCCATTATTATTATACTTTTTGGTTAGCTTTGTTAAAGAAAATATATACATTTACAATATAATTCATTTATTAGCCAAGCTTTGAAACTGGCCACAAAAGGTACCATCCTATGAGTCTATAAGCTCTTTAACAGGAACCGTCTTTTCCAATTTAAAATTGAAGTTATTTTAATACAAGAGGAAAAGCAGTGGGTTTTATATTCAGCTCGTGCTGGGTTTGAATTCTCCCTAGTTAAGTGACCTTAATAAAGTCAAATAGCTATTTGAATCTTTTTTCCCCCCCATCTTCAAAATGGACAAAACAGCAGTTACATGACAAGATTGTCAGAAAGATTAACTGAGATTAAAAACTAAGAAAATACTTAGCAGAGATCTGTAGTAATCAATTAAATTTAATACGATATCCATGGATTAAAAATTGTAGTATTATAGAAGAGGATTCCTTAAACTCAATGAAAGCATTCCTTTTATTTCCTCTTTGCAGATGTCCTTCATAAACTGATCTAACATATTTATTTGCATTATTTACATTTTTAACCTGAATTTTCACTAAGTAATGAATTTAATGTCTGTTGGTTTGAGCATTTACTATGTGCACTCGGTATTAACAGGATTATAAGAGAAATAAAAGCATTGTTGCATCATTCTAAGAAATCAGAACTGAAAAAAGCCAAATAAAACAAGACTGCATGTGAATAAACACTTGAGAAATGCATGGATGGATAGAGGCAGGGGGACAATCCTGGCAGATTGGTTAAGAGCAGAAACTGGAGAAGAGGTAAGCATTGCATGTTTGTTGTCAATGAGACACCTATCTTAGTTCAAAATAAAAACAGAACCAGATCATTGAGGTGCAATGACTAAGGAGAAAAATCGGAATGCACCTCAAAGGCAGTGGAAGCCAGTATAGAGTTTAGAGAGGGCCATGGACTTGAGTGTAGGGACTTTGTTTCATTCAAATATGTAGGAACCAAAAGGCCTATCACAATGCTTTGTATGTATAGAAACTTATTAAATATTCCTTGAGCAAATGATGAATGCAACATTTTAGGAAACAATCTCACAATATTAAAAAGGATAGATGGGAGGAAAGAGAGTTTTAAAAGTCATGTCTGTTAATCGGGATAAACTGATGAAGCCGTGTAAATAGACAGTGGAAATTAAGAAGAAAAATATAAGAAATTTCAAAAGAGGTAACAGAATATGGTGATTGAACAGAGAGGATAAGGAGAAGAATGAAGAGTGTCTCTGAGGTGATGCATTCTATTAATATGTTACTTTCTCAAGAAGCTCTTGCCATCTCGTATTAAGACAACACTGACTAATTTAAGAAAAAAAAGAAAGCACACTATTGCTCAAACATAGTTGAGTTTTTTCTCCGTATTTACAAAATTGTTCAAGGAAGGTGGTATTAGTAGAAGGCAGAATTCAACCCATGGTCAACCAGGAATCCCATGTGACAGAACCTGCCCAATGGTTCTGCTATTTCAACCTCTGGAATCTCTGAAGTGGGACTCATTGTCTCCAACCTTACGAGCCAGGGAGGAGCACACACCAGAATTCTTTGGGTTAGGCCAGGAAGCAACACACTTGCTTTGGGTGGAGCTTTGTCATAGGATGCAACTAACTACAAGAGGGGCTGGCAACTTGTGTCACACTACTTGCTTAGAAGAAGGGAAAAAACTGATTTTGGTGAAGTTAGCATTCACCATTCCCATATGGGATATAAGCAAATAAATAAATGCACTATCTCCTATTATTTTTTCTTAAGCTGGTAAACCTTATTAATATGGACTTTCCTGAAATTTTCATAAGAGACAAAATTGGGTTTTCCATTGCATATTCCACAGAAAATATGAAGCCTTGTTGACACGTCAGAACTCCAAAGACTCCTAGGCCACATTGCAACTGGGTTAGCAAGGAGGATGTTTCCATTTCCCCTTTCCATGAAATAAATGGCATCACGTCCCCTCCTGGCCTTCTAGATTTCTCTACTTTTGTCCTCTAGTCCATGTTACTCAGCCAATTCAAATTGCTCTTTATTTTTCAGAGCAATTCAGAGTAAGCCCAAGCTTCATTCTCAAATTGTCCAAATTCCAATCCATAACTAGGCTCAGCAAAACCAAGAATTCTCTAGATGAGGTGATATCAACTCCTTTAGGAGTTAATGTGAAAATTGACAGGTTTTACTGACTATATATTAAAGGTGCAATTATACAATATACAGTATATGTATCATATTACCTTTCTAACATTCCCAAGATAAATTTGAATTGCTGATCCTTAGCGTTTCACCTGGAGATCTGTAAACCTGTAGTCTAGACACCATGTTGAATAGGATCTTGAGTACATCATCTTCTCATTCAGCAACTTCTCAAATAAATACATTGGTCTCCCTAAGACAAACTCTCATAAATAAAATTTTCCAACTTTTAATATAACTTTAAATAGCACCTTCACAACCACATATATTTTCTTGTTTGAGTCTTTCAAGAAATAAGTATGTAAGTACTCAGGATAATTGGGCTCTTTCTTACTTTATATGTTAGATGTGTGTTATTTGGAAATTTTGAACAAATAACTCAAGTGCAACTGGATAACAAATAGGAAAAGGGTGATTAGATGTAAAAAAGAAAAAAGGGAACTTTGAAAATTATATATAATCATAATGTATAAAAACTGAAAATATATAGGCTAATTAAAAATGACTTAAAACAAATTTTTAGGATTTTTTGGGTTGATTGGGCAGTTCTTCAGCCGGTATTTCTGGGTTCACTCATGTGACTAGAGCCAGCAGATGACTTGCTGAGGCAGGGTGCTCCACAGGGCCTCATTCATTTGTTTGGGGCCTCAACTGAGATGACTAGAAGCTGGGACAGCTCGGCCTCTCTCTCAATGTGGTGTCACCTGGGTTTCTTCAGATCATGGAGTTCTGAGGGTACTAGGATGTACAGCCTGAGAAATTATACATCACCAGGTTAGCAAGGACGATGTTTCCATTTCCCCTTTCCATAAAATAAATGGCATCAGGTCCCTCCTGGCCTTCTAGATTTTCTCTACTTGTCCTCTACGCCATGTTACTCAGCCAATTCAAATTGCTCTTTATTTTTCAGAGCAAGGCAGGAGTTCAACTTTGAGTCAACAGGTGAGTAGACTCTACTTCATGATGACAAGAGTGGACACTGGAAGGTGAGCTTCTTTAGGGATGAGTAACATTCTACTACAGCTGTGATAATGTTTCATAGTTTACCAATGCATGCATATCTTTTTCCATTTCATTGTCACAACAACCCTGGGAGATAGTATTGCTATTATTATCTCCATTTTTATGGTTGAGGAACTTTAAGTTCAGAAAAGTCAATGACTTGCCCAATTCAAACAGCTAGATGATGGCACAGCTAGGATTTAAAGTCAGATGTTATCAAACCAAAATTCATGAAGAATAAGACATGCACACATGTTCCAGTTTTCTAAAACATACATTATGAGTCTAAAGTCTATTTATAAAATGGGAGAATAAATAATGTTAAATTACATTCACAGGAAATTAATAATTTTAGTTAATAAATTAAATATTGTGAAGTAATATAGAAACTAATTTTATTTTTAATACCACATCATATATCTATAGGAACCTATTTTTAAGTCCAAGTGACTTTTTATTTTATTTTACATCACAGATTTACTTTGGCATGAGTATAAATGGAAAGAAACTCTTCAATATTTCAGATGTCAGAATTTAAAAATAAATTTTGCCAATTTCAAAATTTATCAAACTTTTCTCTAACACACCTCTCAAATTTCTTCCCTCGAAATTGAGAAGACAGTCCATAATCAAATGTAATCGCACTTGAGTTTCCTTTACTTCTGTAAATCCCATTTTAAAGCACAGCAAACAAAAATGGCCGAAAGCAGCAATTCAGAAGCAGCTTAACTATTACAAAAAATGAAGTGTTGGACCTTAAGCCATTGCAAGCTCTTGTTCTACTAAATGAACACAATCCTGTCTTACCTTCTATTAATGAAGGAACATTAAAAAAAAAAATGCATATGTAACTTTGTAAAAATTATAATCCATATAGCCTATATTTTCTTCAACATGAATATATACATACACACATACACAAAAATGCATGAAGCTTTACACAGAGAAAGAAGAAAAAGGGTTTGAGTTTTTCTTCTCATCACATCACATAATTGGGGGTGTGGTTTAAATGTGAGAGGGCATTTGTGATAAAAAGATGATAGCATTTTGCTTTCCTAGCATAAAAATTAAAAATTATCAGTAATAATTATTGGTTTTCTTACACTATAAAAATAGTGTAATTCACTTTGGAAAATTAAAAAAAAACAGAAAATTTTTTTAAAAAGAAAGATTCCTATATGGTCTTGACATAAAATATATTTGAGGGGTTTGATTATTTTTACACATTTATAATAACATAACTTTATGAAAATTTTATTCCATACATTTTCAAATATACACTTTGTGAAAATTTTCCTGTTATAATGAACTCTTCAAAAGCATTAATTAAAATACATACCTTCATACTATACTATTATATAGTTGTACCAGATTTTACTTCTTCATTTTATATTGAGGCATTAAGATTACTTTAATTTGTTGCTATTATAAATAATACTACAGTGAACATCTTTTTTCACAGAAAAAATGATTTCTTTAAGACTGATATCCATAAGTGTCTGAAAGATTATGAATTCTTTAAAGGTTCTTGATAAATATTGCCAAATTATTTTTCAGAAAGTTTGTATCTATTTATACTCTCAATATGAGCTTATGAAAGGGCTTATTTTATAAAACACTCATTACCATTACTATTATAATGCTTTTAATGGGCCATTTTGGGCAATTAATAAATAATCCAAATAGAGTTTAATAAATATATGCTATTGCATTTACATTAAATAGGATAAATTAAATTATGTGACTATTATTTACTATAGGTATTTAACAACTAGTGAGTCTACATATTTTTCTGTATTTGAAGGCTGTTTTTTAATTTTGATTTTTGCAAACTCCTTAATTTTATTCAGGATTGAACATGTGGCCAAAAATTAGATGCTGTTTTGATTTCAGCCTGGTCTTGAACGGTGTCTATAAGGATAAGGGGAGATGGTTTCCCCATTGCAGGAACCATGTTCTACACAAATTTACTTGTTAATTATCAGATTTAGGTTGATTATTAGCTACTAAAATAGAAACTAGCTGGGAAAGTGAGACAATAATTAAGGTAAAGTAAAATATTTTGTTCAAGGTCACGTTCTGTAAAGTTGAGAGGTCATTTTAGAAGGACATGATAGCATATGAAAGTGGGGGTTTTTAGAAATTGATTCCTTTCATGACCCATGTTCAAGCTGAGTGAATTGGAGATGAATTATTAGCTTGTTACATTAAATATAACTTCAAATAAATGATAGAGTAACTATATAATGAACATGAAGCAACAAATATTTTTAATATAATACTATTAGATCATTTGCAGAATGAAATTAAGTATAATTTTTTTCTGTTTTATTCTTCATCCTTCTGTCCTTAGAAATCTGAGGATTCATATGCAAGAAATATAGCTTTAAAAGCTGCAATCATTATTTTAAAGCATAGCTTCTGTCCAAATTTTAAAAATTTCTCTAGGTTAGTAAATTGCTAACTTTTCTCTTTTGTTCCCTTGGTACTAGAGAAAATTCTAAGCAACCAGCTTTAAGTTTCTTCCTTGGACTCTGCCACAGTGTTCTGTTTGGGTCAAAAGCACCTCCCAAGCACAAGCAACCGTAAGTCCAAATAAGGGACTGAAAATAGAAATGTTATTCAAAACCCACTCTTTTAAAGATCCCAAAGGCAAGATGATTAAAAAATCAACAACCAAAATATCCGAAGTGCTACCATGAGATATCCTGTTTTCCCCATCTATTTACTCTTCCTATCATATGTCCCATTTTTATGTTTCCTGATGATGTTTGCTGCTAGAGTAGAGGAGTGATAGAGAAAGTGAATATACACGCTGGCACAATGGCCCATAATATTCCCATCTTACCAATGATTACATTTGATGTAGTCTCTCAACATTATTTTGCATATTATCACTTGTCTCTTTCTTTTTACTACTTCACAGGCTCTATTCCATCTACAATGGAAGATAATGTGGAGTTAACAATATATTTTCTGAGTTTAACAAATATTTTGAGCCTGGGGTTTGAAAGGGTACTTATCAAACTTTGAAATTTTTGGTTTGAGGATATGAACACATCAAATATATATTCTCCCAAATCTTGAGCATACTTTGAAAAGATAGCCAGAATGTAAATCTTTTCTCTCTTCCTCAACTCCACCTGAGTGTTACTGATTCCCAGGTCAGCCGGGACATTGGAGCAGTTATCGTTTTGCCAGAGAGGGCATTATGATCCAGGAATTGATAATATAGTTTTCCAGGAAGGATCTGTGGAAAATCCTTTTGTCTGATGGTTTAGATTACCTTGAACTGCACGCAAACATCAAGGTTTTCATGAAATTTGTATGATCAGAAGCACAGCCAACCTGGACTGAAAGGGAAAGAGAAGGGATGAATTGAAGGAAAAATGACTTCAAGGGCAGAAACATGGAAGCAGAAGTCTGGACTGAAAAGCTCCCCTCTGGCTAAGAGAGAGAGGGCCTACCCACATTTGTGGAAAGGGCTAGTTAGCTCCCGTGCTTGGAGGGGGGCAGGCCATCTGCCCCTGTGCTTGAAGAGGTTGAGTTTGCCACCTGGTTGGGTACAGTTTGACTGCCAACTCAATGCACAAAGAGAATGGGGCCTACCCCCGAATTTTTGGGCACAGCAAGGTCATCATTCCAGAGATGGTGGGGACTAGACCCATGCTTTCAAGAAGAGCACGGCCACTGTGCAATTGCTTGAAAAATGTGGGTCTGTCATTCCAGCACGTCCAGAGAATCAAGCCAGGGATGACTCTGGGACTGTAAGAGCTAATAGTCTGCACTTCTGGATTTTGAGCTTGTTTGGGACCCGTAACTCCTGTTTTCCTCCCAATTTCTCACTTCTGTAATGGGGATGTCTATCCTGTACCTGTCCCACCATTGTATTTTGGAAGCAGATAACTTGTTTCCTAGGTTACATAGGTCCACAGATAGAGAGAAATTTTTCCCTAGGATGGACCATACCCATAAATGATTTTCATAAGACTTTGCATTTATAGTTGTTACTGAAATGACTTAAGGCTTTTGAGATATTGGGACTGGATGGATGTATTTTGCATATGGGAAGAACATGTCTTTTTGGTGGCCAGATGGCAGACTGTGGTAGACTGAATTATGTCAATCTAATTCAATCTACCACATGTTCCTATTCCTAGTCTACATTCCTGTGGGTGTGAATCCATTATAAATAGGATCTCCTGAAGATGTTATTTTAGTTTAGGTGGGGCCCAATTGAATGAGGGTTGGCCTTTATCTGGATTACTGGCACCATATATACACAGAAGAATTTCAGACACAGAAAAAGCCATAGGGAGGAACCGAAATTGAAAGTCAACAGAACCCAGAAGAGAAAGGAGAGGACATTGCCATATGACGATGAAAGCCAAGGAACCCAAGGATAGCCTGTCAGGACCAGATTGCTACCAACCCCAGAATTCATAGTACTGCCATTGTGTCTTAATTTGGATTTCTGGTCTCTGAAATCATAAGCCAATATATTCCCATTATGTAAGTCAACCCATTATGTGATATTTGACACAGGAGCCTAGCAAACTAAGACATTATGTTACCTTGTTATATTTGCCTCTAAATGTGGCCATCAGAATGTTAGGCTGCCTCAGCTTGATTTGTTTGTTCCAACTGGGAACATTCTCTTCATTATTTGAACGGACGACTCTTTGTATTTTTAACTGCAGATGTCCCATGTCGATGTCTTAAGAGAGAAACAAAGTTATGAAAAGTTTTTGTAGAGATTCAACCAGTAATGTGACCTGACAATCATAAAAGCAGTGTATATAGTCACTAATTGTTATAACCATGCAACTTTACAGTTTTGATACAAGTGGAATGCACAATATCAAACTATTACAATGATTAATTATTGCAAAAACTTGGGAATCTTACTTTCAAGCAAATTATACATTTTTGTTGATTTAGGTATTCTTCAACAATTGTTAGCTTTTGATTTTCTTCAAGCTTAACACTTGGGGCATTAAGTTCAATTTGTGAGGAAGGGTAAGTTTCAAAATTGGGGTCACAGATCCAGGGTTGAAGTAAAATAAACCCTTCTAAGAACTGTAGTAGCAAGAAAAGAGTGTGTGGGAGGAGGTGGTAGGGGGGTGAGGAATGTGTCTGAAAGAGTGGTCACTAGTTATATTTTTGCTGCTAACTAGCTGTGCGACTCTATATAAGTTAATTTATCTTTTTGGGTTCTTCTGTCCTAATTTGTACAAAGAAGGGATTGAAATCAATATTCTCAACGTTTCACACTACTATAACATTTTAATGTTTTAAATCTGGACCTTACCACAGTATCTCGAGTCCACAATTCTCCTTAGGCCCTTACTTTAGTGCAGTCCGTTTAGAATACAACCCAAGATAGAAGTCAAAAACCTTACCTGTTCACTGATGGATCAATTAAAATAGTTTTAATCTTACTGTTCTAAGGAAATTCTAAATGAAAAGGGCCATTCTGTAGCTCCTTTGGGAAAATGTGCGTCAGTTATCGAGTTCTCTCCTGTTAATCTCCAGTTATCTGAACCCTTTCCTAGGATCTTTTGAAGCCTTAAAACACACACACACACACACACACACACACACACACACACA
>JAQZBX010052662.1:0-19072 GCA_029593785.1 Cabassous unicinctus | reverse complement strand
CCCCCCCTTGCTGCTTGTGCTGCTGTGTCCATTCGCTGCGTGTCTTCTCTGTGTCTGCTTATCTCCCCCTTGCTGTGAGGTCTTGCCGCATCAGCCCACGGCGCCGCGCGAGCCGGCCTGCCCTCACAAGGAGGCGCCGGGAAGCGAACCCAGGGCCTCCCATATGGTAAACGGGGGCTCTGTCCACTGAGCCACACCCGCTTCCCGGCACCTTTGCTTTTAAAAATCACCCTTTTTCCTTCAGAAGCTGGCTGTCGCTTATTAGGCAGGAAAACTGATTTTTCGTGTTGATATATGGATTTGGATTTATACCTTCCAATTTTTGTGATAAGAGTCACATTCATTCTGGTAGCTAGAATGTCATCCACATTCTCAAGTTTCATAGAATTGAGAATGAACAGTGGTATATATTATAAATATAAATATATACATTATATATTTACTTATCAAATAAAGCTAAGATTTATTTTATCTTGGAAAAGTCTCTATGAGATTTGAATCCCAGAAGTTCAAATCTTCTTTATTTTAAAACCTAAGTTTCTATAAAGGAAAACAATTAGATTTGTTTCTGACTTATCTACAATTAATTCAAGACATAAAACCTGTAGATATCCAAGAAGTCTCTGGAGCATAGTTTTATAAATTCATATCTATTTCCTGGAATCGATATGTCTTTGCACTGAGTGGGCCTCCTACTTGAAAAGATTCAAATTCCCTTCTAAAGAGAAGGTGATGGGGTCCAATTTTGCTTAGCAGCAAAAATAATTTCCTTTGGCAAGCCTGGTCTTTAAGGTCAACTGGACAAAGCCTAAGGTTAACGCCCTGCTTCCCTGCGGTAGCCCCTAGGCAGCCGGGCACAGGCCTCTTTTCCCTCCTTCCTCTCCCCTTCTTCCTACCTATCCTCCAGCCCTACCAATATTTATTTGATAGATTGATTGATTATTTGATTGAATGAATCATTCTTTTGAATGTTCTTATTCAATTTTATATACAAATTAATTTTGTATCTGTCTCATGATTTTTGCCCCAAACTCCAAGCATTCCTAGTGGAAAGGATTTGGTCCTTTAGAAAGAGCCATGGAGCTGAAATGAATAGCAAGAAACAGGTACAGATAATGAAACACTTCCACTCACCAAGGATTCATCAACTGCTTCTATTTCTGTTGTTGGCATATGCCTTGCTACTCACTCGCTATAGATTGCAAAGCAAGACGCTGCATTTCTATACTCCAGTTTTTCTTAACATTTAGAGATTTTGAGTCTTATGTAGAAGGAACACTGTTTAATTAAATCATTTGTATCTCGTCTCATATGTTGTATGTGAAATCTCTCCCACTCTTCCAACTCCTATTTTCTGTTCAGAGTTACTTATGATTGATTAGTGCTCACTTGCCTTTTTATTTATAGGCATTGGCTTTCCATTTAATATTTCTTAGTGCACTTATTTTTTTTTAACTGCTGCTGCTCTGATTTTTTGGCATACACACCAGTGCCTTCTGGACTGTGCTAAGCTTTGACAAGACTGAAGAGGAGGCCCGACTGAATTTGTCTAGTACAGCTAGCACTCCACTCAAAATAACTTTTCCTTTAAAAAAGCTATTTTTACTGGTTCAAGCCTCGTCTAATCTTTCAATCATAAGGTTGAACCTTGCATTTTATTTTAAAGTATAAGGGGTAACACTGAAGACATTAATAAATAGAAAAAATCATTTTAAATTCTGTACATTCAAGGTAGATAATTTGTTAAAATTAAAACTGTTATTTTACTCTACTGAGCTAATCTATTTTGTAGGCTAAAAACATTTGGCCTTTTCCAGTAAAATATTTCATAGTGAAAATCTTTTTTCCTTTGCCAGTTCTTGAACTCTATACGTGACATGGAGCATTATTTCCAATCATAAATGAATGTGAAAAATGATTGAGCTTATCACAACAGCTTGTCCAGTGTGCATATCTACAGCTGATGCTAAGTTAGCACATTCTGATTTATTTGCTCTTTAGGGAAATAGGAGTAACAAAGGAAATTTAAATTCTTAAAAGATCAGGAGGAATGTTTTTAAATAGTTCCGAGTTTACCTATGACTGACCGGAGCACTTCATCATCTCCAGATGGGCTCTGGATGCATTATGTTCTTTGTGGTTTTATGGAAAATCATTAATAATATAAAATGGGTAGTGATGAGAATAAATTAATTCTGGAAAAATAACTCATTATCTGTAGCTTCCCATGATCGTGGAAATATAACTGCTGATACAAGAGACTGAAGAATTTTATTTTATTTTATTTTTGAGTAGGTAACAAATTTATATGGTTCATAAATTAAAATAATATTAAACACAACACAGCAAAAGGCCTCACTCTCACCCCTGCTTCTATCTGCCCTGTTCAACACCTGCCACCCCAAAAGTCACCAATTTTATTAGTTTTTTATCCATCTATTCAGAGTTTCTTTATGCAGTTATAATCAAATTTGAATTTATATTCGTTTTCTTCCCACTGTCTTTCACCGTCTTAGAATATTATATATCCTGTTCCAGATCTTAATTTGTTTCGTTTATTTGTTTTGTTTTCACAGCTCAATGCATCAATGCATCTGGGAGACAGAGTACACAGAGAACTGCTATTATTTCTTTTTCAGAGCTAGCTTGTATTGCATTGTAGAGAATGTATCATCATTTACTTAATCAGTTCCCTACTGATGGACACTTAGGTTAAATCCAACCTTTATTCATATAATATTATGAATAACATTATAACAATGAAACTTGTATCTAAGTCATTCTCCATGCATACAAAATTCCAAGAAATGAAATTGCTGGATCTAAGAGAAAATACAATTGTAATTTTGATAGATAATGCCAAATTGCATTTTATGGGTGCAATCAAACTGATAAGTATTTTGGTATCGCTTTAAATAGCATTTCTCTCATTCTGAGTGACTTTGAACATATGTTCACATTTTTAAAGGTCCAGTATTTCCTTTCCTGTGAAGTGTCTAGTCACATTATTTGCCCACTTTAAAAAGCACACTGGTCTTTTTCTTATCAACCTAGGAGCTCTGTATTTATTAGGGAGATGAGTCGTTTATCCATAATAAGAGTTGCAGATCATTTGTCCCAATGTATTATTCATCCTTTGATTTGCTTTTAATAATTTTTGCCCTGCAGAGCATTTTGTTGTTTTAATATTTGTTTTTTTTTCTTCGACATGACTCATTCTCTTCTTTTATGACTTCTGGATTCTGAGTCAAAGTTAAAAACCCTTTCCTACTCCAAAGCTAAAAAGTAATTCACTCATGTTTTCTCCTTCTTTTATGATTTCATATTTTACATTTAAATCTTTAATACATTTGGAGTTTAATATGGTATGTCATTTAAGCTATGGATCCAATTTCATTTTTTCCCAATAAAGTACCTAACAGATACAATACTATTTAGGGAAAATTATTTCATCTTCCCACTGATTAAAGATTCCACTTAAATTTTAAAAGAAACAAATAAATATATTTGTTTAGCTAATAAAATGCTGATTAGTAAGCTAAATATTCAACCATATTACCATATATCATGCCTTCAATTCTCTCTTTATTGAAACAGAGAAATGAATAACTCAATTTTTTAAGTTGATTTTTACCCAGTTTATAGTATATGACTAAATTCATATGAATACTTTTTGGCAATAGAGAATAGCTTTATGAAGTTCACTCTAAAAGAACTATGATCAGAGGTGACTACTAAATATATATGTATAATATATATTACACTGTCATATGACATATAATATATATAATAGACAATAGCCATTAAGTGCATGCTAATAACCACATAACTGATTAGGTAATGTTTTTTATATATGTCTTTTAATTCTCACAATAACCCTACAGAGCTTATTATATCCACTGTGCTTTAAAAAAAAAAAAAAAAACAGCTGAGGTTCAGTAAATACACAGCAGAGCCAGGATTTACATTTAGGTCTGACTTTCACCCAAATTCAAGTTCTGTAATATACTGATACTCATTTCCTCTCTTTCTCTCTCTCTCTTCCCCTCTCTCTCCATTCACACACACACGCACATACCATACATACATATAGACACAAATACATATACTTACATTTTATAATGTTTTATATAAGCACACACATATATAATGCACACATACATATACAAATACTTATGTTCATATGATATATGCTTATATATATCACATAGGCAAATTGTAATAAAATATGTAATATTTATTGAATGCTCATATGTTAGGGATTATATTCAGCACTTCGAATATTCAATTCATTTTCATTTTAAAAAAAAACATTCTAACCCCATTTCCCAGGTGGCAAAACTAAGGAAAAGAAAGGTTAATTTGCTCAAACTCACAGCTGGTAAGGGAAGGAACCAGAATTTGAACCCAGATAACCTGGCTCCGTGACTTTGCTCTCATGTACTTCACTATCCTATCTCATTGTGCACATATATATATCAATTAATATCATTAATGGGTTAAAATTGATCCTATATCATTATGTCTTCAATTAACAAGTGACCAATAGACTTTTGGGTCCTCTAAGTGTTATCTGGATATTTTACTATCTTACAAATTTTTTTAGCATCTTGCTGTAAACACAGAACACAAGAAAACAATCTTATCTTTCTTTTCTAATAAAATATCCTATGAGAATATCCAGTCGCCATCAGAACCATAATGAAACACTCATCTGTCTCCTCTTTTCCAGGGCTTCCCTGCCCCGCTCCCTCCTTCTGCCACTCCCAGCTGCTGCTGCAGCGTGCTCCAGGCACCTCCGTGGCAGCTCGTCCTTCCCATCTCTCCTTTTTCCAGCTGGTCTCCCTGCTCCTCCCCTATGCCATTCCTCTCCTCTGCCTCCATCCCCACTCCCATTTAAAGGTATTGGCTTATTCATAGTTATGTCCAGACCCAAGCCTAGCACGTAGGAATGCTCGGCTCACATATATTTGTTTCATTAAATAACACCTTAGATGGTATCTTACTTCCCCTCTCTGCACGTCACTCTATTTCCTGGAATGCATTACTTTCTGCTTTCTCCTCCCCACCCAAAGCTTTTAGACCTTCATGTTGCCCACCACTAACTCCTTATCTAGCATGTATTCTGTGATGAAACTATTCTGTGCTTAAAAATTATCGTTCCTGGGAAGCAGGTGTGGCTCAAGCACTTGGGCACCCGCCTACCACATGGGAGGTCTTGGGTTTGGTTCCAGGTGCTTCCTAAAGAAGATGAGCAAGACAGCGAGCTGACGCGATGGGCTGGGGCAGCAAGCTGACACTACAAGATGATACAACGAGATGATGACACAATGACGAGACACAACGAGGAAATACACCGAGAGACACAACAAGCAGGGAGCAGATGTGGCTCAAGCGATTGGGAGGTCTCAGGTTCAGTTCCTGGTGCCTGCTAAAAAGAAGACAAGCAGACACGGAGAGCACACAACACACAGAGAGCAGACAATGAGCGCAGACAACGAGGGGGTGGGGCAAATAAAATAAATCTTAAAAAAAATTATCCTTCCCTTCTTATAAGACTCTTTGCACCTTAGTGCTCTCATGCCAGCCAACTGACCTTGAGGAATACAAAATCACCTGAAACCATTAGTGAATACTAAACGGCCCTAAGTTTTGGCTCCCTGAAGAAAATCTAATTTTAAAATAGGCAAATCTAGACCAAAGAAATGAACTGTTAATAAAGCATTGTAGGTGCTTTGGCAAAGGCATAAGTCGCCTTCATAACGCTCCTTAAATACCTTCTGCAGACCACCCATTCTTCACACCCCTATTATCAACGGAGATGTATGTACGAAAGTTGGCAAAGAGCAAACTGAAACCCTATACCGTATTTTAAATATTTGTATTTTTTCCTAAGTGAGGTTCAGATTACAATTAATTTTGGGTTTGACTATATATCATCCAACCTCATTGCTTCCTTTAAAATAATTGTAGGTTTACAGAAAAATCGTGCAGAAATTATATAGTACCCATAACTGCCACACACGCACAGTTTTCCCTATTACTAATGATGGGCATTAGTATGGTAACTTCTTACAATTAATGAAACAGTATCATTAGAATTAACTATAAACCATAGTTTAGATTAGGGTTCACTGTTTGTGTTGTACAGTCCTATGTGGTGTTTTACATTTTTATTGACTCTATGAATTTGCTTATTGTAATTGTTCCATATCATTGAGATCACAAATTTGTCCTTTTGTGTCTGGCTTATTTCAGTCAACATGATGACTTCAAGGTTCATCCATGTTGTCCCACATATGAGAATTTCATTCTTTTTTACAGCTGAATAATGTTTCATTGTATGTAAATACCTTATTGTTTTCATGCATCCATCTGTTATGGTGCTTCCCTTCCATGTTTTGGCAATTATGAATAATGCCATGATGAACACCAGTGTGAAATACCTGTTTGTGTCCCTGCTTTTGATTCTTTTGGGTATATCCTAAAAGTGGATTGCCAGATCATGTGGTAATTCTATACTTAACTTGCTGAGGAAATGCCAAATTATTTTCCACAGCAGCTGCACCATTTTACATTCCCACCAACGAAGAACAAGTGTTTCTATTAATATTTTTCCACATCCTCTCCAACATTAATTATTTTTCATTTTTAAAATAGTAGCCATTAAGTGGGTGTGAAATGGTATTTCATAGTGGTTTTGATTTGCATTTCCCTGATGTGTAACGATGTTGAGCATCTTTTCATGCGCTTATTGTCCATTTGTACAGTTTCTTTAGAGAAGTCTTTCAAGTCTTTTGTCCATTTTTTAACTGGGTAGTTTGTCTTTTTGTTGTTGAGTTGTAGGATTTTTTTATATTAAACCCATATCAGATTATCTCTGATGAAAATCTAATTTTAAAATAGGCAAATCTAGACCAAAGAAATGAACTGCTAATAAAGCATTGTAGGTGCTTTGGCAGAGGCATATATGGGTTTATATTAAACCCATATCAGATTATCTAGCTTCCATTCTGTAAGTTGTCTTTTTACTTTCATGATGGTCTTTTGATGCACAGAAGTTTTTAAATTTGATGAGGTCTCCTGAAGAGATTATTCTTTCCCCTATTGAATAAACTTGCTAACCTTGTCAAAAGTCAGTTGGCTTGGTGGTAATAGTCTGATGGTATTGTCTCATAATCTCTAAAAAATATTCCACCATGGTGTGGTGTGTTGGTGAAGGGGTGTTGTATGGGAATTCTATATATATGCATGATTGTTTTGTAAGTTCACAACCTCTATAATAAAAATATATTTTTAAAAAGTAGGGTGGGTTGGGGGAAAACACACCAAATGTAAGATAGGGACTATAGTAGCAATATTTGGACAATGCTTTTGTATAGTTTGTAATGAATGTTTTTCAATGATGCAAGGTGTTGGTGGAGAGGTGATGTATGGGACCCTGTATGATGTTATGCATGTTTATTTTGTAAGTTCACAAACTTTACTATACACATTGTTTATGCAAGTTCAAGTATGAAAGATATCCTTCAATTTAAAAAAATTCAAAGTAAAAAAAAAAAGTCAATTGGCTGTCCAAAGAAGAAATACAAATGGTGAAGAAACACATGGGAAAAATGTTCAACATCACTAGCAATTAGGGAAATGCAAATCAAAACTACAATGAGATATCATTTCACACCTAATAGACTGGCCTCTATTAAAAAGTCGGAAACTGTAAATGTTAGAAAGGATGTGGAGAGTTAGAAACGCTTATTCACTGTTGGTGGGAACGTAGAATGGTACAGCCACTGTGGAGGACTCTTTGGCAGTTCCTAAGGAAGTTGAGTATAGACTTGCCATGGGACCCAGCAATACCCAGAAGAACATAGGTATATACGCAGAATATAGGTATATACCCGGAAGAACAGTGACACGAATAGATATCTGCACACTGATGTTCATGGCAGCATTATTCATGAAGGCCAAAAATTGGACACAACCCAGGTGTCCATCAACTGACGAATGAATAAACGGTGGTGTATACACATGATGGAATATTATGAAGCGGAAAGAAGAAATGAAGTCATAAAGAATATGACAACATGGATGAACCTGGAGGACATTATGTTGAGGAAAGCAAGGCAGACACGAAAGGGCAAATACTGTGTGATTGCACTATTACGAACTGAATATATTGTGGAAGCTCATGGACTTAATAATTAGAATATAGGTCACCAGAAAATAGAAGAAGGGTAGAGAATGGAAAGTTGAGGTTTAATCTGTGCAGAATTGGCAAAAAGGCTGTTTGTAAATCTTTGGAAATGAATAGAAATGGTTAAAGCATAAAATGGTGCTTGTAACTAGCAGTGTTATTGCATAGGTATGACAATGGTTGAAAGAGCAAGTCTAAGGTCATGTATATTACTAGAAGGAAAGCTAAAAACTGTAGCATGGGACTGTATAAGATAGTAAAACCTTATGTAAAATGCAAATGGGGGGGATACTGCATATATAAAACAGTTTTTACAAAATATAAATACAAATATACTAGAGAGAAGAAAAAAATAGCTATATACAGCAGGCAAGGCATAGAGAGGTTGAAAGGTGATGAGTTTTGTTTGTTCATTTGTTTTTTTATTATTATTATTGGAATAATGAAAGTATTCTGAGAATGATTGGGGTGAAGAATGCACAAATATGTGATTACACTGAAAACCATTGATTGTACTCTTTGGATGGATTTATGCTTTTTTAATATGTATCAATAAAATTGATCTGTAAAAAAAAATCAATTGGCCGTAGATGTGAGGGTTTATTTCTGAATTCTAATTCAATTTCATTGGTCTATAAGACTCTACTTGAGCAAGTTTATGCTGTTTTGATTACTTTAGCTTTGTAATAAGTTTTAAAATTGGCAAGTGTGAGTTCTCCAACTTTTTTTTCCTCAAGATGGTTTTGGCTATTCAGGGCCCCTTACCCTTCCATGTAAAATTGGTGATTGGCTTTTCCATTTCTGTAAAGAAGGTTGTTGAGATTTCAATTGGGTTTATGCAGAATTATAAATCGCTTTGAGTAGAATTACTATCTTAACAATATTTAGTCTCCCAATCCATTCACACAGCATGTCCTTTCTTTTATTAAGGTCTTCTTTGATTTCTCTTAGCAATGTTTTATAGTTATCTATATACAAGTCTTTCACATCCTTGGTTAAATTTATTCCTAGATGTTAGATTCCTTTTGTTGCTACTGTAAGTGGAGTTTTTTCTTGATTTCCTCTTCAGATTGTTCATTATTGATGTATAGAAACACCACTGATTTTTGCATGTTGATCTTCTACCCTGACACTTTGCTGAATTCATTTAGTAGCTCTAATTGCTTTCTTGTACATTTTTCCAGACTTTCCATATAAATCATGCCATCTGCAAATAGGGAATGTTTTGCTTATTCCTTTCCAATTTGGATATCATTTATTTCATTTACTTGCCCAATTGTTCAGGCTAAAACTTCCAGTACAATGTTGAATAACAGTGGTGATATTGGGCATGCTTGTCTTGTTCCTGATCTTAGAAGGAAAGTTTTCAGCCTTTCTCCATTGAGTATGATGTTAGCGATGGATTTTTCATACATGCCCTTTATCACATTAAGGAAGTTTCTTTGTAATATTAGTTTTCCTAGTTTTTTTTTTTGTTGTTGTTGTTTTTAATAATAAGGGGAGACAGATTTTGTCAAAAAGCCTTTTCTGCATCAAGTTTTTTCCCCTTCATTCTACTTATGTAGTACATTACATTAATTGATTTTCTTATGTTGAACCACCCTTTCACAACTGGTATATATCCCATTTGATCAAGGTGTATAATTCTTTTGCTGTGATTTTGCTTGCTAGTATTTTTTGAGGATTTTTACACCTAAGGGACATTGGTCTGCAAATTACTTTCTTCATGATATCTTTATCTGGTTTAGATATAAGGGTGATGGCCTCATAGAATGAGTTAGGGAGTATTCCCTTCTCTTCAGGTTTTTGGAAGAGTTTGAGTAGGATTTGTATTAATTCTTCTTGGCATGTTTAGTAAAATTCACCAGTGAAGTTATCTGGTTCTGGGATTTTTGGGGGGGAGTTTCCTGATTACTGACTCAATCTCTTTGCTTGTTACTGGTCTGTTGAGATCTTCTATTTCTTCTTGAGTCAGTATAGGTAGTTTAGTGTGTCTACAAATTTGTCCATTTCATCTAGGTTGTCTAATTTGTTAGCATAAGGTTGTCCATAGTAGCCTTTTATAATCCATTTCATTTTGTAGAGTTGGTAGTAGTGTTCCTCCTTTAATTTCTGACTTTAGTTACTTGTATCCTCTCTTTTTTCTTTGTCAGCCTCACTAAAGATTTGTAGAATTTACTGATATTTTCAAAGAACCAATTTGGTTTTGTTGGTTCTCTCTATTGCTTTTTTATTCTGTTTCATGTATCTCTGTTCTAATCTTTGTTATTCCCTTCCTTCTGCTTGCTTTGAATTTAATTTGCTCTTCTTCTAGATCTTCCAGTTTTGAGATCTTTCTTCTTTTATAATGTAAGCATTTAGAGCTATAAATTTTCCTCTCAGCACTGCCTTTTCTGCATCTCAAAAGTTTTGGTATGTTGTGTTTTCTGCATCTCAAAAGTTTTGGTATGTTGTGTTTTCATTTGTCTCAAGGTATTTCTTCTTTGACCCATTGGTTGTTTAAAAGTGCACGTTCATTTTCCACATATTTAAAAGTTTCCATTTCTCCCTCTATTGTTGATTTCTAGCTTCATTCCACTGTGATTTGAGAAGATATATTGTATGATTTCAATAATTATTTTTTATTTATTGAGACTTGTTTTGTGACCTAACAATATGCTCTATCCTAGAAGATGACCCAGAAAAGAGTGTGTATTCTGCTGCTGTTGGGTTATACTATCATTCAAGTCTTCTATTCCCTTACTGAACATCTTTCTAGATGTTAAATCCATTGGTGAAAGTGATGTATTGAAGTAATCTACTATTATAGAATTGTCTCTCTCCCTTCAGATCTGTCAATATTTGCTTCAAATATTTATGGGTCTGTTGTTAGGTACATATCTATTTATAATTGCTTTGTATTCTTGTTGAATTGACCTCTTTATCAATATATTGTGACCTTCTTTGTCCCTCACAACAATTTTTTACTTAAATTCTATTTTATCTGATATTAGTACAGCTACCCCAGCTCTCTTTTGATTACTCCCAAAGTATTTTTTTTCCATCCTTTCATTTTCAACTTACTTTTGTCTTTGAATTTAAAGTGAGTCTGTTGTAAACAACATATAAGTAGGTCATGCCCTTTTATCCATTCCACCAACTGTCTTTTGACTGGAGAGTTTAATCCATTTATATTTAAAGTAACTACTGATAATGCAGAACTTCCTTCTGCCATTTTGCTATTGGTTCTCTGTAAATTTATACCTTTTACTGTTCCTGCAATTCTTCTAATAATACCTACTCTCATATTTATTTCATTTTTGTATTGTTATCATTTTGAGTCCCCTCACATTTCCCTCTGTATATATTTTTCATGTCTTTTCTTTTTGATAACTGTGACAGCTTGACATTTTTTATGAATCCCCAAAAAGAAAAAGATTATGTTGTTTTTGTTTTTGTTTTTTAACTAATCTATTCCTGTGGGTATGAGACCCTTTCAACTGGACTAGGTCAGTGAGGTGTGACTCAGGTTGAGTCTCTGCCCTCTTGCTGGGTCTGATAAAAACAGAGACATAGAGAGACACAGAGAGGAAAAGGGAGCCATCATATTAAATTGATCCTGTCCTGTGAGAGAGAAGACTGCAGGAAAACAGAAGCCCCGAGAGGCTCAAAGAGCCAAGGCCCAGGGAGAGATGAGCCATATGCCTGATAACTCACAGCTGAACTTGGGAAGAAAGTAGAGTAGCTGAGACTGATAGAAAAGGCCCAAAAAGAGACAGGCCCTATGCCTGGTTACCCACAGCTGAGCTCTTAGAGATGGTAGATTCCGGAGGGAAAGGCAGAGATCAGTGACCATCTTCACCGCATGGCAGGAAGCTAGGATCAACAGTGGCTGACTTTGGTGAGACAGCATCTCTGATAGTGCCTCAATTTTGGCATTTCATGGCCTCAGAACTGTAAGTTTTTATGCTAAAGAAAACCCCCATTATAAAAACTAATCCATTTCCAGTACTTTATATTGGCAGCCCTTTGGCAAACTAATAATTACCATGAGGCTTAACTTTAACATCCTAAACCTATAACAATCATGTTTAATTTGATATCAACTTAATTTCAATAGTATACACATACACTGTTCCTATACAGCTCCAACCCCTACCCTTTCGTTGTACTTGTTACAAATTATATCTTGATATATTTTATGTCTAAAATAATAGATTCATCAATATGTTTTATACATCTATATTTTAGAATCTGCAAGAAGTAGAAAGTGGATTTATATACCAAAAAATAAAATATAATAATACTGACATTTATAATTAACCATAAAATTTCCTTTACTGGAGGTCTTTATTTTTTTATGCCACTTCAGTTCATTGTCTTGTGTGCTTTACTTTCAATCTGAAGCAGTCCGTTTAGCATTGCTTGTAGGGCAGGTATAGTGGTGATGAACTCCTTGAGATTTTGTTTATCTACAAATGTCTTAATCTTTCCCTCATTTCTGAAAGACAATCTTGCCAGATGAAAAATTCTTGGTTGAGAATTGTTTTATTTCAGCATGTTAAATATTTCATTACACCACCTTCTTGCCTCTGTGGTTTCTGATGAGAAAATGGCATTTAATCTTATTGTGACTCCCATGTACATAACATATTTTTCTCTTGCAGCTTTCAGAAATCTCCCCTTGTCCTTGAAATGTAGCAGTTTGATTACTGTGTATATGGGCATGGTTCTCTTCAAGTTTAGCTTGTTTGATGTGCATTGGTCTTCTTAAATGTGCATATTCATGTCTTTCATTAAATTTGTGAGGTTTACTGCTATTATTTCCTTTAATATTCCATCTACCCCTTCCTTTCTTCTCCTCTTGGGACTCTCATATTGGGTATATTGCTATGCTTGATAGTGTCCTACAAGTTCTTGAGCTCTGTTCACTATTTTCATTCTTTTTCTTTCTGCCTCTCAACCTGAATCATTTCAATTGTCTAACCTTCGAATTAATTGATTCTTTTGCCAGTTGCAAACTATGGAAATCCTGTAAGTAATTTTTCATTTCAGTTATTGTGGTTTTCACTTCCAATATTTCTGTTTGTTTTCTTTCTTAAATTTCTATCTCATTATTGTCATTCTCTTATTGTTCATTCATTGTTTTCTTGATATCCTTTAGTTCTTTCTCTGTGTTTTCCATTATTTCCTTGTACATACTGAGGATCATTTTTCCTTTTTTATTGTTATTTTTAAAGATGCTTTAGATTACATAAATGTTAAATCTGAAATATAGGGGATTCCCATATACCTCACCGCTCCCCCTCCCACACTTTTCCGCATTAACATCTTTCATTAGTGTGGTACATTTGTTACACATATTGAAGCATTGCTAATAACCACGCTCTATAGTTTACATTATGGTTTACACTTTGTGCCACACAATTTCATAGGTTTTCACAAAATGTATAATGACCTGTATCTGTCATTGCAATGTCACGCAGAACAATTCCAATGTCTCAAAAATGCCCCATGTTACATCTATTCTTCCCTCTGGTAAACACTGCCTTTATATCAATGTTACAAGTTCTTCCATTACTAGAATAACAATGTCTATGTTAGTCCATAGTTGCATTCCCTCCTTATGTTTCTTCATTCCTTAATCTTGAGTATTGGGGATGGTAATGCCCACTCTGCTTCTGGTAGAGAGGGTTTTAGATCTCACGGAGCAAATGAGTGGAACTGTCTTGCTTGCACAGTTATAGATACTCTGTTTTTTGGGGATGGGCATTGTCCATCTTCATCCTTTTGTTAGTTGTGCTGGGTGAATCCAATGAATTGGAGGGTATGTGTTGACTGCAACTCTGATGAGATTCAGGGCTCAACCAGCATATGATCAGCCAGAAGATTTAAGTCTATGGGACACATATTTAATGGGTATAGTGCCAATTATAGGCTCAAATAAAAGGGGCAGAAGAATCATGTGTAGGAAAATTATAAATGAGTCCAACTCTGATACATTGGGAGGATAGGTTATCACGTATTCCAAGGTAAGGCCCACCGACAGGGTGATGAATTCCTGGGGTCATCTGTCCTGCCTGTAGTGTCCAGATGACTCTAGAGCTTTCAGGAGCTCCCTGCTTGAGGCATGGTTTACAGTAGCAGTCAGTGAGATCCTCCCAAGACATGCATAAGCATAACCTCTGGAATGATCTCCTGACTCCCTTTGAAATCACTTAGCCATAAAAACTCGTTTGTATTTAATATTTCCCCTTTTGGTCAAGGTCTTTTTCCAAATGCATCGCTAGTTGTCACTTGGTGATAATCCCTAGGAGGATCATCCCTGGGAGTCATGTCCCATGCCAGGGGGAAGATAGTGTGTTTATATGCTGAGTTTGGCTTAGAGAGAGGCCACATTAGAGCAACAAGGAGGCTTTCAGGAGGTAACACAGGCAATATATATTACTAGGCTAAGTTTCAATTTCACAAGAAAAGGTTCATAAGTACAACCATCAGTATCAAAGGCCTGGTGTTTCAGTCTGTCCCCCTTTGCACTAGCCTTGTACTTTAAGGATTCTTGTCACTCTATTAAATAATGTAGCAGGACTCCCCAGGATGGGAATTCATATTCTTTTGGTTATTGTGTGGGTCTCCATCCACCAAGACAACACCCCATGACCTCTTGAGCACATTCATATTCCATAGAGGCTTGCCCCAGGTGCACCTGTCCCCACATAACCCCCCACCACTGACTCCCCACATCAGTGATCCTCCCCTGCAACAGTTGTGACTCTTCTGCAATCCAAAACCTCCCCCAAAACAAAGCCAAAAAATAAATTAAAATAATAAAAATAAAAAATAAAAAAATAAAAATACATATAAAAATATTTTTTAATGTTTGCATTGTATCTTTCATTCCCATAAGATCTGCTATATTTTATGTACAGTGACAATTTCTTCTGTATGTTCTGCCAGTTTTTTTGTTGTTGTTGTTGTTTTTCACTTTATTTTCAAAGAAGCTTTAGGTAACAGAAGAGTCACATAGAAAATATGGGGAATTCCCATATACCCCACCCCCTCCCCCTCTCACATTTACCCCTATTAATAACATCCTACATGATCATAGTAAATTTGTTACAATTGAAGAATATTGAAGCATTGCCACTTCAATGGTCAATGGTTTATAATTATGGTTCACATTCTGTACTGTACACTTTTATAAGTTCTAATAAAATACATAGTGGCCTATATCTGTCATTGCAGGATCATGCAGAATGATTCCAATGCCCTAAAAATGCCCCATGCTCCATCCATTCTTCCCTCCCCCTCCTCTCAGCACCCATGGCAACTACTAGGTTGAAATTTTTGAAAAATAATGTTCATAGTTACATACATGCATTAAAATTGAGGATCATTTTTTTAAATGCCATTGTCCATTATGTCCAAAGTTTGTTTTTCAGTGATGGTTTCTAGATTTTCATCTTATTCATTTGGATGGGCCATTATTTCCTATTTTTCTGTTTTATTTTGTACTTTTTATCTTGTAATCTTTTGTTGTACACTGTCCATTTTAATATTTTAAAGTCTTAACTCTGGGGTTTAGTCCCTGATCTGTCCATTCCCTAAGTTTGTATCCAGCTAGTGATAAAAGAGATTTCTGTAAGTGTCAGGAGCTAACAACATCAACAAAAAATCTACCAGCATAAAGAATACCTTTCACAGTCTTTGCAAAATGGCTCTGTGTTGGCTGGAGCTCTCCTTCAGAGTGTAGCCCTCCTACCAAGATCAGCTTGAGGCGAATGTGAAATGCAGGGTCCTCCCTGTCTTTCCTGAGCCTGTGTCTTCTTGCTCCTGGCCTTAGGAATCCCCCCATATCCAGAAATTTAAAAAGCTCCCTCTACTCGCTATGAAATACTTTCTTCCTATTCCTGGTTGCTCTTTGTATTATTTAAAGCAGGTAATTAATTATTTAAAGCAGCCTCGGGCTGCTTTGACTTGTTTCTTGCACCGCTTTAGCTGTCTGCAAGCTGTTTCTGCCTGCAGGGCAAGTTATGAGAGGGTGATCTAGAGACGAGTTTCCTGGTTCAAACTTTCAGACTGCCACCAATAGACTGTCACCAACGTACAGTCAGGCAGGATGTGCATAGAGGGCCACCAATGGACCACAGGCTGGCTCCACACGTCGCTGAGGAGGGCTGGGGGTACAACCAGCAAAGGCACCACAGCGTCTCCTACCACTTTTTAAAGTTGTATTTTCTTGCCCAGTACTGCAACCCTTTAACTGTCTTCTGGAGTTCTGAAGAAGTTGGTTCTGCCAGTTTTTGCTTGTTCTTCAAAGATTCTGTAGGGAATCAGCACCTGGAGCATGTTACATCCCCATCTTGGTCAACTGGAAGCTCACTGCTTTCTTTTAAGTTTATGTAACCCCAACAAGATTTTAACCAACACAGGCTGAATTGTGGCTATGTTTTTGTTTCATTATACCATTGAAAGAGCTGAAAAAATATCATTAATTCCTGTACATAAGAATTTTTCTGGCATATTAAATCACTATTTCTCTATTTAACTCACCATATTAAAATACTAAAAATTAAAAACCATATGAACTTCCCATTAGAGTCTGAAAAATATTGATAAAATCTAACATACATCACTGATATTCTCAGCAAACTAAGAATAGACTGGAATTTCCTAAACCTGATAAAAGACATCTACATTAAATCTACAGCTAACATCATACTTAATGGTGAAAGATAACGCTCTCCCCTAAGATCAGGACAAGATAAGGATGTCCAATCTCACCATCTCTATTCAACTTTGTACTGCAGGTCCTAGTTATTTCCTAACAGCATGAAAAAGAAATAAAAGCTATCCAAATAAGAAGAGAAAAGGTAAAACTATCTTATTCTCAGATGACATGCTTATCTATGTAGAAAACTAATGAAATCTACAAATAAAAGCTACGAGAACTGCTGTGAATTAGCAATGTCTTAGGATAAAAGATTGATATATAAAACTCAATTGGGAAAACATATGTGGCTCAAGCAGTTGGGCACCCACCTACCACATGGGAGCTCCAGGTTTGCTTCCCGGTGCCTCCTAAAGAAGATCAGCAAGACAGCGAGCTGATATGAGGGGCTGATGCAATGAGAAGACACAATAAGCAGGAAGCAGATGTGCTCAAGTAACTGGGTGCTTCCCTCCCACATAGGAGGCCCCAGGTACTGTTCCTGGTGCCTCCTAAAAAGAAGACGAGCAAAGAGACAGCAGACAGCGAGCGCAAACAACGGAGGGGAGGGGGAGAAATAAATAAGTGAAATAAATCTTTAAAAAAAACTCAGTTGAATTTCTATGTACTGTCAATGCACGATCAAAAAACTGAAACCTAAAAATTAAAATTTACAATAGCATTAAAATTTTAAATGCTTAGGAATAAATCTCATAAAATAGGTTCAATATTTGCACAATAAAAGTCAGAGAACATTGTGAGAGAAATTAAAGAAAACAAATAAATGAAGACAAATACCTCATCCATGGATCAGAAGACTCAATATTATTATGATGTAACCCTTCCCAAATTGATCTATATATTCAACTCAATTTCAATTAAAATCTAAGCAGGCTTTTCTGTAGTTATTGCCAAACTGATTCCAGAAATGCAAAGGACCTAAAATAGCCAGAATAGCTTGAAAAGGGAGAACAAAGGTGGCAAATTAACTTTAACTTATTTCAAGACTTTATAAGATACTAGACCATCTTTAGTGGCTAAAGATATACCAGTGGAACAGAACAAACAGCCCAGGGATACTCATACCCGTATACGACAACTGATTTTTAAGAAAAGTGCAAAAGCAATTAATTCAGTGGAGAAAGGATAGTCTTTTCAACAAATGGTATCATTTGCACAAATGTAACCATTAAAAGAAATGAATTGCAAGTCATATCTCACACCATATTCAAAAATTAACTCAAAATGGATCATAGACCTAAATGTAAAATGAAAAATTATAAAACACATAGAAGAAAACATAAGTAAAAATCTTTGTGACATTGGGTTAGGCAAAGATTTCTTAGATAGAACACAAAAAATATAGACATGACTATCCATGAAAAGAAAAATTAATAAATCTGAATATATCAAAATTAAGAACTTCTGCACCTCAAAAGCCATTGTTAAGAAAGTGAAAAGACAAGCCACAGACTGGAAGGAAATATTTGCAAATCCCATAGCCAACAAAGAACCTGTATTCACAATAGATAAAGAACTCTCAAAACTCAATTAAAAGAAAACAAACATCCCAATACAAAAAGTGGGCAAAGATTTGAACAGATACTTCACCAAAGTTAATGTGCTGATGGCAAATAAGTGCATGAAAATATGTTCAACGTCCTTAGTCTTTAGAAAAATGGAAATTAAAACCACAGTGAGATGCCACCACACATCTATAACAATGGCTAAAATTTAAAAACTTGACCATACCAGTGTTAGTGAAGATGTGGAGAAACTGAAACTCTCATACATTGCTGGTGGGAATGTAAACCGTTCTAGTCACTAAACTACCATAAAAATTTAGAACTGGAATTTTAGACAAGTAATAACCCAATGTTTTACAAATGATAAAGCTGAGTCCAAACCAAGTAGTTAAGAGATTTGCCCAAAGTCAGACACTAGTTACTGACAGAGTTGGTGCTACAGCATGGATTGCCTTGACTCCCAGTCCCGTGCTCTTTCCGTGACACCATGCTAAGTACTGCAAAATCACAGGAGCTTTTATTCCTACTGCTTCAGAACGGCAGAGCCAACAGAGTGCTATCAGCCATGTTGTGATGAATGGCCTTTCCCCACCTGTACATGGGGAGACATGTACGAACGTGAGAGACATTTTTTTTTTTTTTTTAAAGATTTATTTATTTTTT
>JAQZBX010052661.1:0-19080 GCA_029593785.1 Cabassous unicinctus | reverse complement strand
GCAGGTTTTGGGATCCCTGACATATACAGAAGTGTTAAGCCCTGGGGCAGGGGTGACCCCCATCTGGGATGCACAGTCCCCCTTTAGGGCTAGAGGGGGACAGTCCTGGAGTCTGCATAGTGTGCAGATGAGGCCGGTTGAGGCCAGTCTGCTCAGTGGACTAGCGGTGGCCATCCAGCCTAGGGCTAAGACCATATAGTGTGAAATAGGCTTTAGTCCAAGTAGCCAGCAAGCTGAATTGCAGGCTGTGTGGCTCATTGTAAGGAAAAAACAAATAAAAGCCCTTTAACTCTTTGTACTGATAGTTGAGCTGTTTCTGCACAAGTAGCTCAAGAGGCTGTGAACCTTAGCCCAACAATTAAATGAACGCCCCCAACAGGGTGAAGTAATGCCTGCCCATAGAAGCTCTATTGCATAGAGCAGGGGCTCTGATTTAGTTGAAATTACAACAAACAACCCTTTGCTAAAGCCCCAGATAGGGCCACAGAAACATATTCTTATACCTGCCATAACAGTGCTCCATAGTGAAATAACAAAAACCATAGTGTGGCCTTAGACCTTAAAAGCACCCCATGTGAGGTGGCTTGCTCTTATTGTTCCCTAGAAAACAAGATTGTGAAGAAGATTAACCAATATTTGATGTGCAAGTAGAAGTGATGATGCTGTCAACAGCAGCAACAATTCTAAAAGATCTCTTATATTAACTCTCTATCCCATAATAAGTACTCCCACAGCTGCTAAAACTGTCACCCTCAGGGATGGAGTATAAGGGTTGAAACTTGGGCAACAGTCTGTGAGGGTTAAACTGTGAGGGTTAAATTGTGAAAGTTAAGGCCTGGGCAGCAGTCCAACTGTTGAATCAGCTTTTAGTTTACAAAGTCCTTGACTCAGAGTACACATACTCCCCAGGCAAAGCAAAAATGATTCTAGGAAGTTGTTTGTTGTGTTCTTTCTGTGTAACATTTGAGTAATAACAATGGTGTATTAATAAACCTGCAAATATAGAACAGCCATGCTTGCTTGCCTGTTTGTCTAAAGCAGATGGCACAAGTTGAAGATGTAACATCATAGTCCTCACAAGTGTACAACGTGTCTCATTGTTGGATGTGTACAGAACTCCTGGCCAGTACAGCAGGAGGCCTCGCATGGAGCATCACCTCTGCCACTTGAGACAATTGGACCTGGCTGAAGACAGCTGACCAAACAACCCTGAGTAGGAAGCCATCTGTCGCCACTTAAAACACTTGTTGCACTGGGATATGGACACAGCCAGGCTGTAGTCTGGCTTTGCTTTATAAAACAGATGGGACTGGCTTCCTGCTAAACATGCAAAGGTATTAAACAAAAAAAGGACCCCTGCCAGCTAGCTGAGGAGATTCCCATATATATGTGTAATGTTACTCAAAATGTTACTGATAAAACTCTCTAAAAACCTGGAAATAGAGATTAAGGGGCACCCTCATCGAGTTGAAATGTATACTTCTTGTTTGTTGCTACAACAATATTGCTGTTGTAGTATAACCCTCATTAGGTTGAAATGTATACATCTTGTTTGTTGCTATATATATATTGTTGTTGTAGTATAACCCTCATCGGGTTAGAATGTATACTTCTTGTCTGTTGCTCTCTCTCTATATATATAGCTGTTGTGGTATATAGCTGAAGTGTACCCCTTCTGTTTCCAAGGCCATCACCCTCCAGGGGTGGAGTGTGAGGATGGTCGATTTGGGTGATGACCTCAGCCCCAGCCAGCTGCAGGTAGCTGGCTGCTGGTGCCAGTGAGGCAGCTGCAGTTCCTATTTTATTCTTGGGCCTGTGTTCAAAAGTAGCTGATAGAACTAGCTAGTAGCAACTGTTCCCTAAACAATCTTGGGGTCCAGGACAGTATCCAGGGCCATTTGAGGAACAATAACATAGTATGTTATATAAGCTAATTGGCATGTTATATAACCAGACTGACATGTTATGCTTACTCTTGTATCAATATGTTATTATATGCCAAGAACAAGACAATAAAAACCAACATGGCAGCCTGAGAGAGGGTGATTGTCTGCTGTGTGGCTGCTGGCTGGTATGGACCATTATACTTCTCCTCCTCATGTGTTTTCTCATTTGCCTCCCACATGGGTCCCTTTCTTGGATGCGGTTAACACTCAGAATTTAGGTTGCCTGTTTTGAATTTAAGGATTGGAAAATTAGGATACAGAGAAAACACACATACACTAAAAAGTAGATTCAAATATGGATTTTATATTTACAACAACAATGGATTTCTTTACAATGACTTTTAAAGTTGCAGTTACCCATTCAGTCACAGGCAGAGCTGTATAAACTCAGACCTTCCCCAATGATGTGGGTGTGTTATGATATGCAGACCATGAGAGGCAAGCACTCTAGAAAGTGTGCGTTAAATTGTCAGCTGGATAACAGTGAGAGGGTGGAAGGAAAGACACTGAACTTTTTATGTCCAGATCCCCTCCCAAATTTGCAACCAGATAATTTAGTCAACCTCTATGGAGAGAACAAAAAGATGAGGCATCAAACTAAAAGTATTTATGGAAAATGGTACCTGATAGAAACTGGAGGTGTGGGAAAGATGATTTTCCAAATTACAAAACCAATTCAATGTATTGAAGACCCTGGGAAAGGAAAAATATAATCATACTGATAGGCTAAAAAAATTACAGCTTTAAGTTCTATGCTTTTTTCAGGAGGTTAATAAAATGATGCTAGTGCTGAAATAAAGGAGTGGAAAAAGATATACCTGATTTTAATCAATTCTGAGATGAATATTTTTTTCTCATTTTAGAATCTCTGAAATAAGTATATGTGGTATCTTAAAATTAGTTCTTTCTTACCATATTGGCATGGTTTATTAAATAGCAATGATCTTTTTTAGAGATATGTAAATAATGACACAACGTCTGGCTCCTTAGATTGACAGAATTATGATTTAAATCAAAAGAAGTTCAGTGCAGCCCTAGTGAAACAGGCTTCATATAGGGAATCAATAGACAGATCTGGAACCTGGCAAGATGTCCACATGGATATCACTACCCCCAAGATGGCTGCTGGAAGACCCTTGCAAGATTTCTGCCACCCAGAATGAGATTCCCAGAGATTCCCAAGAGAAGCCCTGGATATTCTCCAGGGACATTATCATTGGGCCCACCTGGGGAATTGATGGGTGGGGTAATCAATCAAAACAGCAAACAGCTGGGACTCCTCCCATGCCATAACCAAAGGGCTGGAATAATTAAAGTATTAAAAAGCAAGTGCAAAGATCAAATGCCCCCACTCTCTCTCAGCCCTCTTGGCTTCTGTTTCCTGCTCTCACCATGTCCCTCCTGTGTGGATCAACACACAAGTAAAACCTGGGCATTTATAATCTATAATGGGAAATTGTAGTCTGTAAATCAGCCCTCTTCATCACTCTGCAGCCCCTTACTCTTTACTTGGGATCCATGATCTGCTATTTTCTCTCATTTCTCTTCCCTCCCTACCTTAATAAATTACTGGCCTAACTAACCCAATGTACTCTGAAATTCATTTCTGCAGCATAAGTCAAGAACCTAGACAAAATTTGGTAACACTAGTAATATATTGGATTAGCATTTCTTTTAAAATTATCCACAAAAATTCTGGCAAAAACAAAGACACAAAACATGTCTTCTCATGATAGCTACAAGGAAATTAATTTAAAGGAAAAAATGTTAAAATTAGTGGAATATGTATGAATGATACTTACAGAATACAGATTCATCTGGCCTACATATATTTTCTCCTAGTGCTTCTCAAAGAAGCCTGTTAGAAATGTAAATTACCTTGGCCAACCCCAGGCCTACTGAATCAGAATTGCTGGAGTTGGGCTGCTTGAATGAACATCATAATGAACTCCTTAAGTGATTTCTAGGCATGCTTAGAGAAGCACAGGGAATGCAATTTACATTCCAGTCCTCCAACTTCATTCCTTGAAGTGAGACAGGAAAGTAATGCCAGGACTGAATGTTTTGAGATTATGACTAGGAAAGTTTCAAAGAAAGAAAAGGGTGGGATGAAGCATGGAAAAGAAAAATCAGGATGTGAATGGGGCAGAAATGAGATAAATACAGGGATTGGATATCCTCTGCCTCTGTATTTGGAATTGTTGATAATTAAAAAATGTCAAAGGCCTAGTTTGTGTTTTGAGTGGAGAGCTCACAGGTGTCTTGTACATTATTCCAAAGGGAGAGATTGTGAGCAGAGAAATAAAGAGGGAAGGTCATGATGGAAACGTGTAATTGTTACATTAATGAGCCAAAGATGGCCCCTGTGTTTGTACTGTGTGTTGTTCAGTTCTTCACAGAAGCCCAGGGCTGTTTAGCAACTGCCCTCCAAACACTCCCCAATGTGAAACTCAAATCTTTGCACATCCAATTGGTTTTAAAATAGCCCAGATAAGTGTTTCTTATACATTTAGAGCTGATTTGTTTTGCATATCCTACAAAACTGCTTCCAGTACCTGCTAGTCACAGAAAATGTAAAATCCTGTTGTTATAAATTCTGTGCCTAGGAAATCTCTGACCCAGAGACACCCCACTGTGCTGATTATCAGATACCACCTTGAGTGCTAAGATTTCACTCCCATTGCCCTTTTCCCCTTCTGATGATCCTTGCAGGATCTGGAACGTCCAGTGTTGGGAAGAATTGCCTCCCTGGCAGCCTGTTCAGCTGCCATTCAATAAATTCTCTGTGTTAGTGTCATCTAATGGTCAAATGTCTTAATCAGCTCTGCAAACCTCAAATGTGAATTAAGAATTATGATTAATCTGTAATACAGGGCTCTGCATCTGAGGTCCAATTAAAAAAGAAAATAAGAGCTCATAAAAAGTCCCTGTCAAATTTTTATAACATTTTTCCCTAAAAACACAGGTAGATCAGTAGAAAATTAGGGAATGGAGTATATTTGGCAAAGGAGAATTTGACAGAAGACACTGGAACAATTCAGGGCAAAGGCATGTAGATGAAACAGAGCTGATTTTTAATCCATTTTCTCCCCCTTTTTTATATCATGTGTAACTTTGGAAGAAACTACACTTGTACAGTAATGTAAAGGACAATAGAAATATGTGAATTAATTTATAATGCACATATTCTTAGAACCCAAAACTTTAACATCTGGCAGTGTATTCCACACACACAAACCAAAATTACACATGTTGAGGATGATTGCCAAAACATAGAAGTTGGGACATGTGTAACAACATGATGTTAGAAATAAATAAGTTGAAATCCCCAAATACAATGTCTACATTGGTAAATGAAATTTCATTATGTAGATACACAATGTTAAGAGAACAAAAGCTATCCCAAGAGAGCTGACCCATCCAGCTTGGGGTAAGAAAGGGGGTAGGCCATGAACCAGACTTTTCTGAGTTCTGAGCTGGCATCTTCTGGGGCCTTGGCATCTCTTCTGTAGAATTCTAGGCCTGCTCTTCACAGTGGGAAAATGTTGCACCATCACCTCTGTGTTGGGCCAGGAGACACAGAGTGTGGGATTCAGAAGCCACGAGCAAGTGCCTTTTTATGCTCTTCTTGCTGTTTAGGCAGCTCTAAAGCCAGGAGGAAACTGATGTGAGCATTCATACTACGAGAAAATTTCTTGAGAAGGCAAGGCCTGATGATATTAATGTAAAAATTCAACAACCTTGGATCAAATTATTAAAAGTTAAGCTGTACTGGTGATGGATTAGATTATGGGGCTAAAAGAAAAAGTACTAGTGGATCTGGGGGAGGAAAGCTGTTTTGGAGGAAAACCCTACTGCTAGTGTGGTAGTGTGGGGGCACAGAGGGAAACCTAGATCTCTAAGCAGATGAATGCTGAGAGGATGCATGAAGTTATATTTGAGTTGTGGCCAAGGGCCCAGCAAGGGTAGTTGTCCTATTCTTAATTTGTACTTTCAGTGTCCTGGTTTTGTCCTTTACTGTCAAACTGCTATTTTCAAAGGTCCTCAGAATGTGTATGCAGGTGTATTAATACAAACAGCTAAGGTCTCAGGCTCTAGAAGCAGATTGGTTTAAAGAGCCATTACATCACTTTCTTCATGTGTGACCCTCAACAAGTTATCCAGACTTCATTTTATCATCTCTTTAATTGAAGCCAAATTAGCTCTAATGTCATAAGGTCATTGTGAACATTTCAAATATAAACATAGAGGTCCCACTATGATATTAAAGGAGAGATATAATCTGGAGAATCCATGAAATTTGGTTAGCATTGGTTTTTGTACATAGTGAATATTCAGATTCTAATTTAAATCATTATTGTTCTCTATAAGTATTATTTGAAAAAGCTTCATTTCTTCTAAAGGATTATAAAGTATTCTCATTAATGATAATTCTATTTCTAGGAATTTATGCTGTACTAGCATCCTTTACTTTTGGAAAGAATGATGCATCCATAAATTGGATTACCATGCTACTTTAAAAAGTATGCAATATGTTTGAATAAAGTAAGAGGAAAATATGTCCAAAATAATGAATGCTTGGATTGTAGAGAGAGCAGTGCCCCAGATCGCTGTAACACCCAGAGGGGTAGTGTTTCCCAGTGTGGTTCCACATTACCCAGCCAAACCCTTGCTGGGTAGTCCCTCTTCCCAACCCTTAGAGTACAAACCATGACACTAATTCCATTCAGATCCCCCAGATGGGAACTGCTGACAAAGGCAGGAGATGATTTACATAGGAATCACATTTACACAATCCTAAATTAAACTATTATTCTTAAGTAAAATTTCTGCTGGTCTCCAGCATCTGTGTTTTCTATTCAGTCCTGGAAAAAAAAATGTTTGTCATGAAAAGCTAAAGAGTTCAGCTGATGAAGGGATCATTTAATCCAACACAGTGTATTAGTCAATCAAAGGGGTGCTGATGCAAAATACCAGAAATCTGTTGGTTTTTATAAAGGGTATTTATTTGGGGTAGAACTTACAGTTGCCACGCCATACAGCATAAGTTACTTCCCTCACCAAAGTCTATTGCCACATGTTGGGGCAAGATAGCTGCCAACATCTGCCAAGAGTTCAGGCTTCTTGGGTTCCTCTCTTCCTGGGGTTCTCTCTGTGCTCAGCTGCTGTGCTCTCTTCACAAGGACAGCTGTAGACCATCAGGTGAATGGCTCTGTCTCTCCCCAGGACTTCTGCCATGTCTAAGGAGCCTTCTCTATTCCTCTGTATTCTCCTCCTGTGTGTTCACTTCCCAGGCTCCACCTCAAAAACTCCCAACTCTGTCCTTTGCCATATCTTTTCTCTGTGAGTCCTTGCCCACCAATGGGTGGTGACTCAATGCCCTATTGACATGGCCCAATCAAAGTCCTAATCATAATTTAATAAATTAAAAGTGATACCTCTGACAGACCAGTTTACAAACATAATCCAATATCTACTTTTGGAATTCATAAACAATGCCAAAGTGCTACAGTTAGGAAGAAAAGGTGAAAACTATTTGCAAACAAAATCAGGTTATCAATGCCTTGGCTACTCTGGTATCACTTAGACATGTTTCCCTTTGAGGACCACCCCAGTTAGCCCTGCCCTGGGCATAATCACAACTAGCAGGGCCTGTACCTCCAAACAGTTTGGATAATAAGACCCATCCTTAGCTTCTCTGAATTATCACAGATGCTTTTTCTCCAAATGGCCCCTGCCTTTTCTCCATAAGTTTCCTTGCCTTTTTGCATTGCAAGAGCAAATCCTGTATCTCCATATGGCTTGGATGATAAGAAGCTGTGGTTGTCACTTCTGCTTTTCATTCTGCAGTTTGAAACTTCCAATTCCAAGTATCCATAAGAAAGCCCTACCCCTACCCTTTGGGTCATAATAAAGGCAAGTGCCTGATACCCACATGTATTTCTCCACCCCTCAACATCCTCCATGGACCCTCACAGGAGTTTAAATTAGGTAAGCCCTCATTCTCCCTAGTCTTTTCCAAAACCACATGTAATTCAGGCTTAATTAATGCCATTCTGGAAAAGCATATTATGTGCTCCTCTCATCATATGGGGTGCGTGTGTGTGTGTTTTAAAGCGGATGGAGAACAAAAAAGTCCTAGCATTTATATATTCAAATGTATAAATTCTGAGTTTACATTCATATTTGCATTTGGAGAACTGGGAACAGAAGCTTATGGCAAGGCCAACACGTAGAAAAATGCCCTAAGAATAAGAAAATACATCATTTATTAATTTTTTACATTTCATTTTTAATTATTTTTAATAATGGTGGTTAATACAAATACATAGCTTTCAGAATCAAAGAATTTTAAAAGCCTTCTAAGGAAAAATAAATGATATATCTGTTTTCCTTAGAATATCATTTATTTCTTGAGCGGACATTTGAGACAAGGTCTGTGCCAAGTACTTCATATCCTTAACAGGCAACTGGATTAGAGAGTTGCCTCAGTGATCCTTACAAGATTGCACAAGGCCCAGCGGGAGCACAGGGAGTGCGCGTGCGCGGCCCCGGGGGTTTGGCCTGGGGGCTTTAGGTGCCCACTCTTGCGCGCTCCCGGGGGGCGGGGCCGACCCTGTCCTTCCTGTGTCTCCCTGCACCGCGACGCAGTGATGGCGACTTCGGGGGTAATTTGAGGCACCGGTGGGGGCAGGCGGGCTGCGCTGGCCTGGCCTGATACAGTGGCCAGCAGGGGACAGTCCCAGCCAGCAGCCTGCCTCCGCCTTCCTGTCCTGATGTAAGCCCGGGTCAGGTTGCTGCCACGCGGCCTTTGATCCAGCGGGTAATTAGAGGGATTCCGGCCAGCTGGAGGCTCATTCATTCCCACTCCAGTACCGGGCGGACAGGAAACTCGTCCTCGGGAGGGGAAGTGACTGGGCCAAGGTCAGTAACCTGTAGCTCTCGCTGCAGGGCGAAGATGGTGGCGGGAGCTCAGCAGCGTTTCCAGAGTTCTCCCGGGTGCCAGGCTCCAGAGGCTGGATTAGGCGCCGAACCCCGCCCTTATGCCCCCACCCGGAGGCAGCTTGCAGATGGTCACAGACCACAGACGGGGACTTGCCCCAGTTGGTAGAGCTGAGTGGCAGAAAGTCTCCAGGACCTGCGGGGTCAGGGGAAACTTGGATGATGTGATCGGGAGGAAAAGTGACCCACTGACAAAGGAGCCAGCCGCAAGTGCATAGCGAGGCTCCAGTGCCAGGCCCTGTGCTGGGCACCAGGGAGAGGGAGGTGAACAAGGGCTGGGGGTGGGAGGAGACCCGGGCCCGACACAGTCATTACCCAGGGTGACCACAGTCCAGAGAAGGGACCCTCACGCTGCCCAGTGCAGAGGCGATGTTCAGGGTTTTAGGACAGGAGGGACTTAATTTGTTTTTCAGCTTAGTTTCCTGGTAGCAGCCTTGTGTTGGGTAATGCTGAGGCCAGTTGGGAAGCACATCTGGCCTCCTCTCCTGGAAGCACAGTAGCTGTTGGTCCTTGCTGATCTCCTATATAAAACTGTAAGCCTCATTGGCTAAATGAAACTGACATTCACCTCCCTGTCTCTGCCACAGTCCACCCAGTCCTCCTGCCTCAGCCCAAGTGAATAAAACAAATTCCTACCTGTCTTAGGTCATGTCCTATGCCTTTTCCTACTGGAAGCCTTCCCTGATCTATCTCCTACCCCACCCTGGGCTGAGCTGAAGGATGAGAAGGGTTTAACACCATGCCTGTCTCCTGGTAAATGTGCCAGCATGAGAGGCATTGCAGTGGGTGAGTTAAAAGATCTGGAGTCAGACCTGGGTTCAAGTCCTAGTTCCACTGCTTGTTAGCTTTGTGATCTTAGACAAGTGGCTAACCTCTCAGTTTCCTCTATGATAATGTGGATGATGATGATAGTGTTTAGCTCAATAGGAAGTCACTCCATACTTTAACTTTAGAGCCAGAGCAGACTCAGAGTTGTGTGCTCAAAGTGTATGGAAACGTCTCTGGAGCCAGGCTTTTTCCTTGGTTCCATTCTTGGCTCCATCACTTCCAGCTCTGTGACCTTGGACATGCTACTTCCTCCTTTCCCAGGCTCAGTCTCCTCTTCTGTAAAGTGGACAGCGTAATCCACAGTTCAGTAAATAAACATAGTCCATTGAGACAGTCACACGAGCCAGGCTCTGTGCAGGGCACATAGGCCTGGCACAGAGCAGTGTGAGCCCAGAAGAGGTCCCTGCCCCAGTGGGGGTGGCAGAGGATGGTCATGTGACATATCTCCCTTGGGCTTCCTGTGTGCTGGACATAGTGCTGGGTGATGGTGGGAAACCCAGCCCAAATCATCCAACACCTGTCCTGGAATAGCTCAGAGACCTGTGAGGGAGATGTGTAAGGACATAGCAGGTTTAGAGAGTAGAAGGGTGCCAGAGGAGCTCAGAGGGAGGGTTGTCTGGACCGGGAAGGCTGTCCAGGTGAGGTTGCATGTCTTGAGTCTAGAGGGACAGGGATCAGTCAAGAGGCCCCTTGACTAGACATATGGGAGCATGATGGTGAACTATGGGTGGGGAGATGCACCTATATCTCCATATGGCTTGGATGATAAGAAGCTGCCATAGTTACTTCTGCTTTTCATTCTGCAGTTTGAAACTTCCAAGTCCAAGGCCACCAGGAGCCTGCCTGGCTGCCCTGGTGGTCTTTTATTGATAAGCACACAGCTAGCTCTCAGGGGCCCCTGAAGGCACAGTCCACTGGCCACCCCAAGCCTCTCATTCATTCTCCTGTGTTTTCCTGTGGACTGCTGGTGGCTCCGTGCTGGGACAGAGGGCAAGGCCAGTGACACTCACTGAGTGTCAGCAGCACCAGCCCATTCCTGGCGCTCAGTGTCCTAAGTTCTCTGAGATCCTGGAGCAGAGGTGCCTCCCTGTTCTAGGATGATGGAGCAGAGGCCCCAAGCCCAGGGCCCCTCAGCAGGACTGGAACTTATCTCTCTGCCTTCAAGCATGTGTTCTTGCCCATGGTGCCTCCTTTCCTGAGTTGTCTTTGGGCCAAAGCTGGGTCTGGAGGAGACAGAGGTTGTTACAGAGGCCTCCTAACTATCTGTTCTTGGCTTGAGAGTTCTGAGCCCTCACCTGTGGGGACACACTGTCACAAGAACTCCTATGACTGGGCCTCTGGCTGGCTCAGGGGGCTCCAGGACCCAACACCCAGTCTAGTGGGGGGAGCAGATGTGACTCACTGACAGTCAGGGCATGGGGGTAGGAGGCCTTGAGATCCACAGGGGACCTCACACAGCCTTGGGTGAGGAAGGTGCGTTGGGGGCCCTTGGGCAGTCACTGAGGGTCAGCAGCCCCATTCTGGAAGCACAGCTGTTGCACAGCCACAACCTGTAGTTAACTTGGTCAAGAAAACAGATGATGAGGTTGAGGAGTAAGGATGGACCTGCAGCCCAGAGAGCAGACTGAGTGGGGAGTAGCATTATGGGGGAAGAAGCACAGCAGTAGAGAAAGAGCCAGAAAGGTCATTTTGCTCAACTCCTTCTAAATAGGTTTGAAAACCTGAAAGAAGCAGGCATAATGTTCTAGAAAAATGTAACCTACCAGACTGACTTAGATGCAGCAATACAGTCCAGACAGACCAATCACCATAGGAGAAATGGGGAAAGCTGCCAAAGAGCTCCCCCACCTCCCTCCTCCCAAAAGTCACAGGATGCTCAGGGTGGCATAAGCAGCTCCCACAGTGTCTCCAGCAGGTCTGAGGTGAGGAGACTGTGACAGAGCAGCTGAGGTATCATGGACAGGTGAGGACATAGGGTCAGGATGAGAGCAGGGGGTGAGCTGCTCCCAGAGGAGGGAGGCTGGGCAGGAGCTGTGAGGGAGAGCAGAGGGTTTGCCTGCAGAGAAACCCTCCAACAGCTTGGAAGCACCCACCTGTTGGCAGGGCTGAAGAAGGGGTCCCATATTCCTTCACTGAGCCTGTGGGGGCTGAGCCCCAGCTGTGGCTGACCTCAGCATGGGTACTGCTATGGCCTCATGGATATATATGGGCAGGAGCAGACACACCCCAATCGAGTTCACAGGACAGACCTTAGAGATATTGCTGAGTGCTGGGAAGGAAGTCAACCCTGTGGTTGAAGGGGTATGCTGCCATTTGGCTTGAGTGTGCACCTAGGAGTGGAATTGCTGGGCAAGATGGCAGCTGTGTTGAATCTTCTGAAGAACTGAGGCTGTTTTTCCAAAGTGGGTGAGCCATTTTACACTCCCTTTGGTTGTGTATGAGGTTCCCATTTTCCTACATCCTCACCAACACTTGTTAGCATCTGACTTTGTGATGAAACCATCCCAGTGGGGGTGAAGTGGTGCTATTGATGACTGATGTGGAGCATCTCTTTATGTGTTTATTGTCACTTGTATACCTTTTCTGGGGAAATGTTTGTGTTTTTTTTTTCAGATCACTTGCCCATATTTTAATTGGGCTATTTGAACTAAGTGACTTTTCAAAAAGCCTAGTTAGTCTGTGGTGTTAGGAACAGACTTCAGAGGGGCAGAGTTGGAGCAGGACAGTGGTGGAAGATAGCGAGGTTCTCTCCTGAGGGAGTGAGGGGGCCAGGGCGGCACAGGAGAGTCAGCGGCCAGAGGGGCCAGCATCAAGGGCAGGGGGAAGCATGTTCTGGGAGTGGACGCAGGCCAGCTTCAGTGAGAACGGGCGTGTGGGGTGCGGGTGAGCAGGGACGTCAAGGGTGGTCAAGGCTGGGAAGTAACCATTGGATTTGGTGACCAGCATGACAGGGAGAAGTTTTCCTTGAATGATGATGTCAGAATCGGGGTTAGAGTTACCGAGATTAGGCAAGGAGATGGGGGCGGGCGAGGGCAGGGGCGAGGATGCAGAGAAGCCATCTTCTTTCCCCAGCACCAGCGGAGTAGAGCCCAGAGGAGACTGGCAGGAGAAAAAAGGGGATAATTGGTGGGCAGGCAGCTAGAGCAGGTGGGCGGGAGCCTAATGGCAACACACTCACAGCAATTTGTCCCGAGTTTAAGAGCCTAGTGCCCTTCAGATCCGCTAATTGACCCGCTCCCGCACGTTGCGGGGCAGAGCGCCTGGACCCACGAGCTCTGGGCTCTGGGCTTTACCTACTCCAAGCCAGCGGACCTCGGATTGCCACGGGTTTTCTCAGGGCAGGTTGGGCCCCCCCGGGTTCAGGTGCTTGCTGCTCGTGGGCACTCATGTCCATGGATTGTGGGGCCTGCCATCCACTCCTCGCCAAAGGCTTGGATTAGGAGAGGAGGAAGAGAAATTTGTGGCATTGAACAAGCGCGGTTCTTTCCTTCCACAATAATCCTAGTTAATCCTACAGGCATCCACTCAGTAAGGCCTCCGCAGCCCCCCGAGGATTGACTCTATTATCCCCAGGACCACGGGACCACGGGAAAGCCTCCAGGACCCCAGAACCACGGGAAAGCCCCCCAAATCTTGGCGAGCCGTGTTTCTTGACTTTCTCTATAAAGGTCCAGACAGTAAATGAGACTGTCAGGGCCAGGAGGCAGTGGAGGTGTTTAAAGGGTCACCGTAAAACCTCCAGCCGCCCAACTCAGGGGCAGGTGTCCCTCCTTCCCTTCATCCGCGCTATCCGCGGGAGTTGTGTTTGTTTGGGTGTTGACTGCAACAGTCTCCTTCCCGGTTGTGGAGCGCTCCTGGCCCAGCACTTGTTGCTGCAGCTAGGGCCCCTCTTCGGGTGGAGGTGGCATGTTAACAGCGGGTTGCAGGAACAGGAGGGCTCTGCTGGCCCAGGGCGCTGCCCTCCGCCTACCTGGGAGAGGAGCAGGGGAGCTCTGGGCCCTCCAAACTGCAGGCAGGGAGACTGAGGGTGGAGGCGGAAGCCACTTTTATTTAATTACATATTAATTGTTTCAGGGGAAATACTTAGTAAGCAAATTTAAACTAGAAAAGGTAGAAAATCAGTCTCAGCACATACCTCCAACACCTGTTAGAACACTTGCTTTCTTTCTTCTGTTTTTTAATTATGCATTTTTAACGTTTACAGTGTTGTAATCAGAGGGTACATACAATTTTTCCCCAAGTTGATTTTGTTGATACATATTAATAAATCATAATATTCAGACAAAGATTGCACAAGAAGTAAGAAATGTGGGAAAGGAATAAAACACCCAGATGTGTTTCATGTTTACATTCTTGCTTTGTGTCACCACAGTCTTCTGCCAAGTAGACAAATTCCTTACTCCTCCATTCCCTCATTATTTTCCTGCCCATAAGTGTTTCCATATAAAAATGTTATAAAATGATAATAGGGGCTTTCTTTGACTTTAAAATTAACCATTAGAATCGTAATGTTGACTAATTGATTCATCATAATCCTTAGATAAGGACAGAATTTCCTAATTGCTTCATGCATTTCTATTTTACTTTTTTCTTTGTAATACTGGATTAAGCACTGACAAGCCTGCCATTCAAAAGAAAAATTAGGACCTTGATAAAATCTAATATTCAGCTATTATTACAATTTTAGAGACATATGGTGTTCAGTTCCTGTTATTAAATTACTCTTTTTCCATTACCATTTACATCCTAAGCATTTTTTTCTTCTTTCCATTTCATATTCTGTTTTCTCAGAATTTTCTAAGTTATATTCCCAAATGCTTCTGTCCCTGAATCATTTCTTCTCTGATCTCTTTTTTTACCTTATAATTTTCTTGCAATTTCTTGTTCTTCTGTTATCTTATTTGTAGGACCCCCACATTTTCACTGTGCCTGAATTTCTTCCATTGCTTTCTAAAGCCCAATTCCACTGGAATCTCAACCTGCTCAGCTCTAATGGCCTATGGGGGATATGAAAGCTCAGTACCCTGGGGTGACTGGAATCCTAGCCGAGCTGTTCCTGACCCCTCTCCAGTGATGGTGGAAAGCTAACACTGACCCTGTAGAAGTTAAACTACTGCATGGCCTTGTCATTAGAGAAAACTAATAAAGAGAGGGAAAAGGAGAAAAGCAGATTATGAGACTTCTGGGCAGGAAGTAAGTCTGATCTGATGGGCAATCCACTCTACATGCAAACAAAAACACTCCCACTCCCCTTTCACCATCTACTGCCATTCTCTGATAGGGATAATTGACATTTAATGAGCCTAATAAAAAGTGGTAGGCAAACAGTCTATGCCCCACATTCGAATCCCTAAGCAATTCCATATTGAAATTAAACCCTGTCATTGTGTGAAAGAAAAAAAATGTTCTAACAGTAGACCAAAGTAATGTCAAAATCTAGTTTCTTGTTCTGATGTCTAATATATAAGGAACAAAAATGTTTGAAAATCCAGAGTGTGGTGGCTACTATATGTTTTTTTTTTCCCCTAGAAGAAAGTGGAATTAGTTTTGCAAATTATTTTTTTCCTGTAGGCTCTTTTTTTAAAAAACAATTTGTTGAATTATATCATTCATACATGAACATACATAAACAATAAGTGTTCAGTAAACATTGTGAACTTAAAAACAAACATGCATAACATCATATAGGTCTCCCATATGTCACCCCACCACAAATAATTTGCATTGTTGTGAAACATTTTTTAACAAATTATGAAAGAGCATTATCAAAGTATAACTACTAACTATCATCCATATCTTATTCTCCTATACTTTTTTTAAGGATTGATTACTTTATTTACTTACTTTTATCCATTTTTACCCACCCCAAACAATTTTTGCTCTTTTTGTGTCCATTCACTGGGCAAATCTCTGTGCCCATTTCCTGTCCTCTCTTCTCATCCTTCTCCCCTTGTCTTCACTGGGATTCAATCCTCAGAACCTCCAATGTGGGAGAGAGGCATACTACCACCTGCACCACCTTAGTTCCTGGTTTTTCAGTGCATCACATCTTGGCTCTCACTTGTGTTACTCTCCTGTTACATCATCATCTTGCTGCATGGCTTGTGGAGCCTGATGGCACACCCATGCATGGGGCCTGACAGTGCACCCACTCGTGGGGCCTGGGGGGCTTACCTGCTCATGGGGCTTGGTGGCATACCTGCACATGGGGCCTGGCAGCACACCTCTTCTTGGGGCCTGGGGGACACTCCTGCGCATGGGGCCTTGCAGCACATCCATGCACAGGACCTGGGGAACTTACCTGCTCATGGCACCTGGCAGTGCACCTGCACACAGGACCTGAAGGCACACCTGTGCATGGGGCCTGGGGGGCTCACCCGCTCACAGGGCCTGGCAGCACACCCACACATGGGGTTGGATGGTACACCTGTTTGCAGGGCCTGGTGGTGCACCCACACACAGGACCTGGGGGCTTACCCACTCATGGGGCTGGTGGTGCACCCGTGCACAGGGCCTGATGGCACACCTGTGCATGAGGCCTAGGGGCCTCACCCACTCTCAGGGCCTGGCGGTGCACCCACATATGAGGTCTGATGGTGCACCTGCTCACAGGGCCTGGTGGCACACCCAAGCATGGGGCCTGGGGGGCTCACCCTCTTGCGGGTCCTGACAGCACACTCATACATGGGGACCGGCACCCCATGTGCCTTCTATATATCTCTTTGTTTTTAATGGGAGGTCCCGGGGATTGAACCCAGGTCCCTCCATATGGGAGATGAATGCCCAACCATTTGAGCCATATCCGTTCCCCTACTATATCTCTTAAGATTGACCAAAGATATCTAGAGTTACAGTCATTTCCCATATAGGGTGGTCATATAATAAATTAGGCTTAGTTTATCACAAGCATTCTAAAAACCAGACCTAGGGAGAAAACCTAGGTCTGGGGATTCATGCATGGTTTCTAATATAGCGAATGTTTAGTCTACCCTGATTATCACAAAATCTGGAAAGTGAGAATATTCACATTACTGTATGTTTTTTATATGTCTCTTAGCCCAGCTGGAGCTGAAACTATCAGGCTGTGTACATCTTACCCCTGGATAGCTGCAGAAAGTACTGAGTCTCAGATGTTGCAGGCCCTGAGATGGGCAGAGGCTGGCAGTGCATAACCTCACTGGGCCAAGTGACAGTATCCATGAACCTTCAGTTTTGCTGGACCTTGAAGTACAGTTCAGGCAGCTTATGCACTGGACAGGCTGTAGCAGAGAAGAAATCTGTAGCTGCTTGGATTTGTCTGACCAAGAGCTGATGCCCTGGAACACCATGGTTGTCAACTCAGAGGGCACAAAGGACTAGAGTTCTTCCTTTTGCTCCTATTAACTGGGGTTCTGCTCTACTCATTGGTTAATGTAACTTTTAGACCATTCAAGGAATATTTGGTGGTGTCTGCCCCTGCCAGGCCTTTTCACCTGGAGGGCTATACTTAGTTTCATGGCAAACAGAAACTGTCCCAGCTGCTTCTCACTCCAGTACATTCCAAACCTTGCCAAAGTCCCCTCAAGTTCTGCCTCTAGCTCTGACCTGGATCCCTGCTCCACTTCCTGCTCCAGGCCCACCCATATATCCCTCCCAATCCTGACACCACAACAAAATAAGAAATTCTCTCCACTCCACAGAACTCAAGGGGGCTAGGTGTGCAGGGCCACTCCCAGCAGAACAGCCCATAGGGACACCTCAAGGGTCCCCACAGCAGTGTCTCAGGCTCCTTTTTGGGCATCAGTCAAAGGGATGATGTTGTGGGCTGTGAGCAAGCCTAGGGTTCCTTTCCTTTCTGGATTCCTCCCTGATTTAAGCCTCGGTTTTCAGCAGCTTTTGGGGGTGGCCTGGCTACCGGGGGCACCCTGGACATGTGCCTACCCACCTCAGAGTGTATCAGCCTCTCCTGGTTGTTTCGAGCCCCATTGGGCAGCGCTCTCTGCAGCTTCCACTTTTTCCAGAGGTGACAGTAACTCCTTCATAGTGACAGGCATTGTCTCCTGGACAGGCAAGTCTTGACAGCATTTTGGACCCCTCTGGACTTCTGAACATCCCCATGCACAGGGAAAGCCCATGGCTGCTGCCCACATGTATGGTAGTTCATATTCAAGAAAAACTCAGGACTTTTCCTGTGGTGATGGCAGAGTACTTCAAAATTATCCATTACCCAAGCCCAGGCCAGTTCTTTGCTCAGACATGGTGGTATATGGGGCTCTGGACTTGCCCATCCCCAAGGCACCTCTTCCAAGGTAGAAGGTTGGAGAGCCATAGCTTTAGCTTCTGGATCAGGCCAAGACATGTGGCTGGTCTAGGAGAAGGAACAAATGATTCAGTCAAGTACTGACTCTGGGCTTTTATAGTGTCCTGTCTAGTCTAGGTAGACAGAAGCCAACTTCTGAAGAATATGTGGGGATTGACACTCATTTGCCTTCCAAATTGCTTCAGAGCATGATAGGACTAAGGTGAAAATTGTATCATTCTGGATGGCTCTATTGGAAGTCAGGATTCTGATGACTGAATCAGACCTGGGAAAAAGAATGAGATCCATGGTGGGATGGGGGTGGGGTCCAGTTAGTAGGAGTTTCCAGGCAGTATAGACATTCTCTTCATGTGTCAGGCACTGGCTATTAAACTTCCTTGCATAATTCTCTTAGGCATCAGACAGGTACTTGTTAATTTTGGAGGTGCGACTCAGTGAGATTAGATGACATCCAAGCTCACAGATCTATTTCATGCTGGACCTGGGAAAAGAACCCAGGGCCTCAGCAAGTATATCAGGTTGGAAAATGAATAAAGAAATAACTAGGTTGGGGAGGGAAAAGGAGAATCCCATGATTTAGTTAGAATTGAATTTTTTTCTGTTTTTGTCCCAACTAGATTACCTGAATCAATGAGACAACAAAATTGCTATGGTTTCATACCTAAAGGTCAAATGGGTGAGTTAGTATCACTTTTTCAACAGTGTTTCTTTCAAGACCTCTACCCTGTTTCATATAATTATGTGAACCTATATTAGGTATTGCCCTTTAGCTACTTTCTCTATTTTCATTTCAGTTCCTCCCAATAGTAACTTTTATTTTTAATGTGTACTTTTGTGTCCATCAGTTTTGTAGTACATGATTTATTCTTTTGTGTGCATATATTTTCAAGTCATGTTAAAAGTGTGGGGTTATCTATCTGTTTGTATTCATTATTTACCATACATTTGCAAATATCCAAGCTCTCTATGTATATATTTCATCTGCTGCTTCCATCTCTGACATAG
>JAQZBX010052660.1:0-19074 GCA_029593785.1 Cabassous unicinctus | reverse complement strand
CCTTTCCATCACTTGCTTCATTCTAGCCCTATAGACTTTCTATAGAGTGCCCAGTACAATGTTGAATAGAAGTGAGGATAAGGGACATCATAATTTGCTTCAATTTCAATGGCTATAATTCAAAGTTTTCTGTTATTCCTAAAGGTCTTTTTTTTTAAATTTTGATTACAAAATGAGTGGCTATTTATTTCATGAAATATTTTTGTATCTATTGAGATAATCATATGATTTTATTAAAATAATAAATATTATTTTATTTCATTAAAATAATAAATAATATTGCTTTTCTAAAAAAATAATAAAAGTTTCATTCATCCATTTCTTGATGAAATCACCCTTGTGCATAATTATACCTTTTTTCAGATATTGCCTGATACACTATGCCAATACATGGTGTTTGTATCTAAGTTCATGAAATTTTCCTAGCTGCTTATCTTCCTTTTCTGTATTATTTGTGTAGGATTTGGGTGTCATAAAATACTGGCCTCAATATATGAATGGGGAAATTTTTTCTGAAAATATTATTTTTCTTAAATATTTGGTAAAATTTTCCAGTTAATCCATTACTTTGTGCATAATTTTACATTATGGATTATAAATTAAATAACTTTATTAATGGAATGCTGCACAGCAGGCACATTAAAAAATCTAAATTATAGTAGATTTGTTTAAAAGTATTTATATTAATTTAATATCGTGCATTTTTCATTTTTGGCATACAATTTTTCATAGTATCAAGTTGTTAATGTATTTTTAATATTGGAGGGATCTGACTTATATTATTTGAGTATCTTCTGTCTTATTTTGTTTTCATCAATCCATTCCTGGCTGTTTTAAGCTCTTATAACCACCTGCTGTTTATTTATTCCTTTACATTTTATTATCGCTTATATAAGCATATATTCTAAGGGATGTGGCTAAGTAAGGAATTCCAAGAGTCAGATCATCTTACAGGGCAGTTAGTATTCACCCAGAGCTCTCTAGAGCACTTTTTCAGGGCCCATGCAATCAGAAGAGCACCATGAAACATCCTTGTAAAAATGAAAGGAGGAGGCTTCCTATCTGCAGTGAAGCTGTGTGTGTAGAGCATTCAGCGCTGTGGAGGCAGGTGACCATCATTCATAGGTAGAACAAAATGCCTTGAGAGATGTCTTGTGGCTGGAGTTGGAACCTACATTTCCAAAAAATGGAGAAAGAAACAGTCAGGCACCAATGTCAGCTACTGATTAGTAAATTCAGCTTACTAAAGTATAATCCTAAGAACAGCTAAGTTTGAACCTGTCCAAGTTAGAAAGAGGCTGGTAGCCACCATTTTAACTCTGCACATGGCACGAGGGAAAGCAGGGCTGATTGAAAATCATAGTGATGGTCAGAACTGCTTTCTTCCACCCAGATTCAACTGCAGTCCTACTTCTGGCAGGGAGGAAGGTGGTGGGACCAGCACCAGCTTCTCTGGGTAAATGTAGGAACTTTCAGCCAGGTTATACTAACATATTTGTACACGTTTTGTTCCATTCTTGCACCCCAATAGGACAGGAGAGGATCTGTGTTTCCTTGGCCTCTCTGAGGAACTGCAAGAACATTCAGTCTGTACAAAATGGTTTGTTAATGCCTTCAATTCCATCTACACCCCTCCAGCCCCATAGGATGGGAGGAGTTTGTGTTTCTTCAGCTTCTCTGGACAACTACAGGCACTTTTGCCCTGCACAGACTGGATACTTGGAAACCTGTAGATCCATCCCTACTCCCCAATAGGAGAGGAGGGGAGCTGTGCTTCCTCACCCTCTCTGGGCAACGTTAGGTGCTTTAAGTGTGTACAGGCTAGTTTGTTGAGTAACTTCAATTTCATCTCCACTCCTGCCCTGTCCTCATAGGACACCAGGGGCCTGGTGTTTCCTCAGCTTTTCTGGACAACTGCAGGCTTTTAGCATGCATGAACTCTACTGTTGGATGCCTGTGGCTCCATCCCCATCTCTGATAGGTCAAGAGGGGGTGGTGTTTCCTCAGCCTTTCTTGGTAACTGTAGGTGCTTTTGGCCACTCAGACTGAATAGTCAAACACCTGTTTGGCATACAATTTTTCATATCATCCCTGTGCCCAAGTAGGATAGGAGGGAAACTGTGTTTCCTTAGCCTTTCTGGGCAATGGCAAGAAATGTTGGCCTACACAGATTAGACTGTTGGGTGCCTGTGGACCCATCACCCACAACCCCTAATAAGATAAGTGGGGGAAGGTGTTGGAAAAGATGCTGAGAGCCAGAGCATAAAGGGTTAAGCATTTAGAAAGCATGCTTGCTGGCAGAGAAACATTAGTAAATGTCTCCAAGGACACTGCATACTGCAGACATCAGTAGGAGGAGGCAGAGCGGAATGAACTCACCACTAAGAAGTTATTGTCTGAATTCCTAAGAAAGATTGTCTAGAAACACAGAAACAGGCAGCATTCTTACGTGCCAAGCAGAGGAACTAGCGAAGGACACCCTACTTTTATTTTCAGCTTTGTAGTATAAAAAGCAGCTTCAGCCTAAATAAACTTGCCTACATTCCGCATGGAGTGAGGGCCCCTGATTCCCAATCTTTCTTTGGATCATTCCTGGCATCTTCTACCTCCATGTTGAATTACAACAGGCTGGTGTTTCCTCAGGTTCTCTGGGCAATGACAGGCACTTTTTGCCTACAGGGATTAAAGTGTCACCTGTACATCCACCCCCAACCCAATAATATAGGAGGCGCTGTTGTTTCCTCAGCATCTCCAGACAACAACAGGCATCTTTGGCTTACATGGACTGAACTTTTGGGCACCTGTTGTTGCACCCACACCCCTTAAAGGGCATGAGGGACAGTACTCCCTCAGCCTCTCAGAGCAACTGCAAGCACATTGGCCCACATGGATTAGATTGTTCAGCATTCCAGAGGATACATCCCATCCCCTGGGAGGGAAGGATGGGGCTGATGCTGCGTCAGGCTACCTGGCAAAGTGTTATCAGTTTTGGACCCACCTGTCATAGATTGTTGCCAACAGCTGAAGCTCATCCCTGACCCAGGCAGGGAAAGAAGCACATGACGCTTCATCAGTCTCTCTGGGCAACCACAGATGACCTTGGGTTACAGAGCTCAGATTATTACACACAGCTGCAGCTCTTTCCTTACCCTGTCCGAGGAGAAAGATGGGAGTAGTTTCATTGGTTACTGGAGGAATTGGACAGAATCGGCTTTCAGAACTTACAAAACCAACACATTCTTGGCTCCTACTACACAACCCACAAGTAAGAAAGGGCAAGAAAGCCTTAATTAGCGAGAGAAACTTCACCCAGAATAATACATCTAGAAAGCCAGATGCAAAGACACCAATAAAAAACTACATGCCATACCAATAAAGAGGAAGATACGGTCCAGTCAAAGGAAGAAGATGAGCCTCCAGATAACATAAATGAGTTGAGACAACTAATCATAGGTATTCAAACCAATCTCCTTAATAAATTCAATGCAATGGCTAAAGAGATTAAAGTTATTAAGAAGACACTGAGTAAGCACAAAAAAAAATTTGAAAGCATATATAGGAAAAGAGCAGATCTTATGGGAATGAAAGGTGCAATAAATGAAATTAAAAATACACTGGAGGTATATAAAAGCAGATTTGACCAGGCAGAAGAAAAGATCAGTGAACTTGAAAACATGGACTCTAAAAGTGAACATACACAAAAACAGATGAGAAAAAGAATGGAAAAAATTGAACATGGCATCAGGGAACTAAATGACAGCAAAAGATGTGCAAGGAACAGAGAGTGTCTGCAATGGTAAGCAAGATATTTCCATCCATCTGCCTATGGGATCTAAACCCCCTCTCAATTAGAAACAGAGTGGGCAACAACATCCCAAAATCTTCAAGACTGGGGAATAAACAATGGACTAAAATAGACTTATTATTATTCTATTATAGACTTATTACTATTCTAGCAATGGAAGAACTTTTATCATTGATATAAAGTCAGTGGCCACCGGAAATTTTGAGAGGAAGGAGAGGGAAGAATGATTGCAACCTTAGGGCAGTTTTTGGACATTAGAATTCCTGCATGATATTGCAATGATGGATTCAGACTGTTACACATTCTGTCATAACCTATAAAATGGTGTGGTGCAGATTGTAAACTATAATGTAAACTATAGTCCAAGCTTAGTAGTAGTTATTCAATATGTGTTCATCAATTGTAACAAATTGTACCACACTAGAAAAAATGTGAATGTGGGAAAGTGTGGGAGGGGTGGAGGTGGGCTTTATGGGATCCCCTGTATTTTTTATGTAACATTTATCTAAGCTAAATCTTCTTTAAAAATAAAAAAAGAAACATACATAAAGAAGTGAGAGCTAAAACCAATGACCTAACTACACAGTTGGAGGATCTAGAAAAAGAACACAAACTATTCCCAAAGCAAGTAGAAAGAATGAAATACAAAGATAGGAGCAGAAATAAATAAAATTGAGAACAAAGAAACAAAAGAGAAAACTAACAAAGCCAAAAGTTGGTTCTTCGAGAAGATTAACAAAATTGACAAAACCTTAGCTAGACTGACAATGAAAAAAAGATAGAAGATGAAAATAAATAAAGTGAAAAATGATAATGGTGACATTAGTACTAACTTCACAGAAATAAAAAAGAGCATGAGATAATACAATGATCAACTGTAAGCCAACAAGCTAGACAATGTAGATGAAATGGAAAAATTTCTAGGAACATACAAACAACCTTCCCTGACCCTAGAAAAAATAGAAGACTTCAAACAACCAATCACAAGTAAAGAGTTTGAAACAGTCATTAAGCAACTCCCCCAAATTAATACCCCAGGACTGTTGGTTTCACAGGTGAGTTCTACTAAGCATTCAAAGAAGATATAATAACAATCTTACTCAAGCTCTTCCAAAAAAATGAAAAAGGAGAAATGCTTCCAAACTCTTTCTATGAATCCAATATCGCCCTAACCAATGCCTGGTAAAGTTATTATCAAAAATGAATATTACAAGCTTATTTCTCTAATGAATACACATGTGAAAATTCTCAACAAAATACATGATAATGGAATCTAACAACACATTAAAAGATTTATTTATTATGATCTAGTGGGAGTTATACCAGGCATTCAAGGGTAATTCAACACAAGAAAATCAGTGTAATATACCACATTAGTAAATCAAAGGAAAAATTACATGATCTTATTGATTGAGGCAGAAAAGGCATTTTAGAAAATACAACATCTTTTCTTGATAAAACTACTACAAAAATAGGAATTGAAGGAAACTTTCTCAACATGATAAAGGGCAAATATGAAAACCCCACAGCTAACATTGTGCTCCATGGTGAAAGTTTGATAGCTTTCCTGTTGAGATCAGGGCCAAAACAAGGATGCTCACTGTGACCACCATTGTTCAATATAATGCTAGAGGTTCTAGCTAGAGCAATGAGGCAAGAAAAAGTATAAAATACATCCAATAAGGAAAGGAAGAAGTAAGTCATTCTCTATTCAAAGATGATATTTTCATATACCTAGTAAGTCACAAGAAAACTTCAACAGAGCTGCTGGTCATAACAAATGATTTCAGTACAAGTGTAAGGCTGCAAGATCAATATGCAAAACTGAGGTATTTCTATGCAATAGTAATGCACAATTTCAGGAGGAAGTTAGAAAAATTTTGATTTACAGTAGCAAATGGAAAGACCAAACATTTTGGAATGAACTTAACAAAGGATTAAAAGGAATTGCATTCAGAAAACTACAATGCATTGCTAAAAGAAATAAAAAATTGCCTAAAAACTGGAAGAACATTCCATGCTCATGGATTGGAACACTAAATATCATTAAGATGTCAATTCTACCCAAATTGATATACAGATTTAATGCACTCCTGATGAAAATTCCACTAGCATTTTTTTAAAAAATGGAAATACAATTATCACATTTTTTTTGGAATGGTAAGGGGCCCCAAATAGCCAGAAACATCTTAAAAAGGAAAAGCAAAGTTTGAGGACTTTCACTTGCAGACTTTGTATCATATAACCTAGCTACAGTGGGAAAAAAACAGCATTGTACCTACATAAAGATAGACACATAGACCAATGGAAATGAATTGTTGGTCCAGAAACAGACCTTAATATCTACAGCAAAGTGATTTTTAACAAGCCTGTCAAACCCCCCCAGCTGGGTAAGAACAGACTATTCAACAAATGGTGCTGTGAGAACTGGATATTCATAGACAAAGTAAAGAAAGAGGAATCCTATCTCACACCTTATTCAAAAATTAACTCAACATGGATCAAAGTCCCCAATATAAAAGTAGAATCATAAAGCTCCTAGAAGAAAATGTAGGAAAACATCTTCAAGACTTGTTGGTAGTTGAGGCATTTTAAACCTTACACTGAAAACACAAACAATGAAAGAAAACATGGATAAATATGGCCCCCTCAAACGTAAACGCTTTGGATTCAAAGGACATTGTCAAGAAAATGAAAAGGCAGCCTACTCAATTGGAGAAAATATTTGGAAACCACATAACCAATAAGGGTTTGATTTCCATTCTACATAAATAGATCATAAGACTCAACAAGAACAAGCAATTCAATTTAAAAATGGTCAAAAGTCTTAAATGGACACTTCTCCAAAGAGGAAATACAAACAGCCAAAAAGCACTTGGAAAAAGGTTCAATATTATTAGCTATTAGGGAAATGCAAATCACAACGACAATGAGATATCATCTCATACTGCATAGAATAGCCATTATTTTTAAAAAATAGGAGTGTATGTGGAGAAATAGGAACACTCCGTCACTGTTGGTGGGATTGTAAAATGAGGCAGCCTTTGTGGAAAACATTCTCTCCATTCCTCAGGAAGCTAAATAATGAACTCCCATATAATCTAGAAATTCCTCTACTAGGAATATATCCAGAAGAACTAAAAACTGTGACATAAACAGACATGCACACCAATGTTCATAGCAGCATTATTCACAATTGCCAAGAGATGGAAAGAACACAAGTGTCCATCAACCAAAGAATGGACAAAGTGTATTATATACAAATGATGGAATACTATGCTACTGTAAGAAGACATGAAATTGGGACACATATGAGAACATGGATGAATCATGAAGACATTATGCTAAGTGAAATAAGCCAGACACGAAAGGACAACCTTTGCATGGTACATTAATATGAAGTTAATATGAAGAATAAACACATGGAGTTAAAACCTAGAGTATTGGTTATTAGGAAATAAGAGGAAGACTGTGAAGTAGTACTGATGCTTAATCTATGTAGAAATTTTAATTAATTTGCCTTTAAATGTTTGGAAATGGATACAATTGATGGTAACATGTTATAGTGAATAGCAGCTAGTTTATAAATGGGATTGTGATTGAAAAGGGTAGTCTAGAGATGTAAATGTCAATTGAAAGAAATCTAGAGAATAATCTAAGGACTGAATAACAGTGAACTCAGAGGTGGATAAGAATTGTGGATAATAGTACAAATTCAAGAATGTCCTTCTATGAACTAGAATGGATGTACATCACTATTTCAGAGAGTTGGAAATGTGGAAAAACAAGGGAAGAGCACAATTGATGTAACTGATGGACTATAGTTAACAGCAATTCTTTAATATTCTTGTATCAATGCCAAAGATGTACTGTGTTAATAATAAGGGGTAGAGAAAAAACATGCCCAAATATATGCTATGGACTATATTTAGTGGTAATAATAGTCTGATACTATCTCATAATCTGTAACAAATATTCCACAATGGTGTGGTGTTTTGGAAAAGGGTTCTTTTATTGGAATTCTATACATGTGCATGATTGCTTTGTAAGTTCACAACTAAGGTAATAAAAATATATTTGTAGATATATATATTCTAATAAAATTGTATTTCTTTGACATGCTCTATTCACAGGTTTAGCAATTAATTTGTATATTTAGGATAATTTTCTCAGTATCTTTTTATTGATCACTAGTCTAATGTTATTTTAGTCAGACAACACACCAGGTATGATTTTATGGTTCTGGGGCTTATTTAGTAGCCTTCTTTATTAGGGATATTAAGCGTTTACAGAAAAATCATGCATAAACTGCAGGATTCCCATACACCAGCCCAACAAAAATAGGTAATGGTATGGAACATTTGTTACAATTGATAATAGCACAATTTTGTAATTATACTATTTTAAAAATTTGCATTAGTGAAGTTATGGCTTTACAGGCCAATCATGAAAAAATACAGGACTCCTATTCACCATTCTACCACCCACACCTTGCATTGCTGTGGAACATTTGTTACAATTAATTATTGCACATTTTTTATAATTGTACTAATAATTTTAAAGTCCACAGTTTAATTTAGGGTTCACTGTTTGTGTAGTTTAGTTCCATGGATTTTTAAAAACTTTTATTCTGTTACCATTTACAAAATCTAACATTTCCCCTTTGAGTCATATTCACATATATGTTTCAGTGCTGTTATTTGCATTCACAATGTTGTTCTACTTTCAGCATCATCCATTACCAAACATTTCAATATTCCAAACAGGAACTCTGTACATTTTAAGCCTCAACTTCCTATTCCCAAACCCCATCCCCTACCCTGGTAACCTATATTCTAGACTCTGGCTCTATGAGCTTGCTTATTCTAATTGTTTCAAATTAATGAGACCATACAATATTTATCCTTTTGTACCTGGATTATTTCATTCAATATGATGTCTTTAAGATTGATACATGTTGTTACATATACTAAGACTTTGTTTCTTTTTATCACTGAGTATTCCATTGTATGTATATACCATATTTATTTAACCTTTCATCAGTTGATGGGCTCAGGGTGCTTTGGTCTTTTGGAAATTGTGAGTAATTCTGCAATGAACATCCATGTGTAAATATCTGATTGAGCCCCTGCTTTCAATTCTTTTGGGTAGTGGGATTGCCAGGTCATATGGTAGTTCTATATTTAGCTTTATGAGAAATTGCCTAAAATGTACACAGTGGCTGCAGTCTATATATATTTTCACAGCAATTGAGTGTTCCTATTTTTCTACATCCTCTCCAACATTTGTTGTTATTTTCTGTTCTTGAAATAGCAGCCATTCTAATGGGTATGATATTTTATCTCATTATAGTATTGTTGTGAATAATGCTGGTGACTCATGATGTTGCACATCTTTTTGCTTTCTGGCCACTTGTATATCTTTTATGGAGTGATGTATGTTCCAGTCTTTAGGTTATTTCCAATATATTTTTATTGAAGTATATCATTCATACATGAACATACATAAACAATAAATATATAGTAAAAGTTGTGAACTTTCTAAATAAACATGCATAACATTATACAGGGACCCTATATGTCACCTCTGTACCAACACTTTGCTATGTTGTAAAACATTTGTTACAAAGTGTAGAAAAGTATCATCAAAATATTACTACTAACTATAGTCCATATCTTACATTTGGTGTATTTTCCCCAATCCATCCTACTATTTTTAAAAATATTTCTGTGACAGAAGTTGTGAACTTACAGAGCAATCATGCACATGTGTAGAATTCCTGTACGACACCCTTTCACCAACACACCACACCGTGATAGAATATTTGTTATACATTATGAGATAATATTTTCAGACTATTACCACCAGCCCTTGTCCATTATGTATATTTGGCGCACTTTTTCTATACCTCCTATTATAAACACAGTAGCTCATTTTTAAATTGAACATGGTATATCCTTACATTTATGTAGATCTACTTTAATTACTTTAAGCAAGATTGTAGTTTTATGGGTACAAGTCCTTAAATCCTTGGATAGATTTATTCCTGGGTATTGGATTCTTCTCCTTTTTTTTGCAAGTTGAATTATTTTCTTCATTATTTCGTCTGATGATACTTGTGTATAGAAATATTACTGATTTTAAGGTGCTGTTCTTGTACTCTACCACATTGCAGAATTCATTTATTAGCTCTAGCAGCATTGCTTTTGTATTTTTTCTGGATTTTCTGAATATAGGATGATGTCACCTGCAAATAAGGAAATTTTACTTCTTCATTTTCCATTTGGGTCCTATTTATTTCTTTTTTTCCCCTAAATGCTCTGGCTACAATGTAGTACTTTGCTTCTTTTAATTGCCTCCTTGACATGACAATTTATGGGAGGGTTACATTAAATCTACAAATCTGTTTATTGATATATCTACTTATGCATACAGGTCTCTGATTGTTTTATACTTTTTGGTGCTCAAGAGGTAATGAGTATAAACACACACTCACAAATAAATTCACATGCACACATATATAAACATAAACAAACATACATATACACATATAAGTGTACATTATAAGTACTTCATTTTCTTTTTTGTTCATCACATATGGTCACCATTGTTACTTCACATATGTTGTGGTTTGAAGCTGTATGTACCCCAGAAAAACATGTTCTTAAATCTAATCCATTCCCTTGGGAATGAAACATTGGAAAGTTTATCATTGATTCCTGTGGTAGGCAGAAAAACTGGCCTCCCACATGTCCACATCTTGATTCCTAGATCCCGTGACTATATTATTTTACATGTAAAAGGCAATTTGAAGATGTGTATATGTTAAGGGTCCTGAGACGGGGTGATTATACTGGATCATGTGAGTGGACCCAATGTCATTTCTAGGGTATACATGTAAGTGAAAGTTGAAGATGGGAAAATCAGAGTCATAGAATGAGACCATAAAATTAGAGGTCAGAGTGAGATGGGGCCTTAAGCCAAAGAAGGCAGGCAGGCACTAGAGGCTGGTCAAGTCAAGGAAACAGATTTTCACCTAGAGCCTTCAGAAGGAAAACAGCTATGCTGACACCTTGATTTTAGCCTAATGACACCCATTTTGGAATTCTGACCTCCAGAACTGTAAATTAATGAATGTGTACTGTTTTAAGCCACCAAGTTTGTAGTAGTTTGTTGTAGCAGCAGTAAGAAACTAATACAGGTCGTTTCTGTAAACCAATCTGAGTGTCTCTATGTGACTCAGAATTACAGCACCTCTATATCTTTGTCTTTTAAAACTATACTGATCAATAAAAGTAAGATCTAAATATTGGTAAAATGAAATCTTCTGTTCAACTACACAATATTCTGGAAGATTGTGCATGGTGCATCTTGTAATAATTAAGTTGTGACTTAAAGCTGGGCTAGACTTAGCTGTGCCAGAAGAGAACCTAAAACAAAGGTAAGCTGAAAAGCTACACTGCCTTTGATGGCTATTCAATCTAAAAAAAGTAAATGATGAAAAGCTAGAAGCTTCCACTAATTCAAAGCAATAGAACAATTCTTAATTGTTAACCTTTCACAATATTGTAGTGTCATAAATTTCCTGTCTTTTAATTCTTTTCCATAAGACTAACTCATTATTTTTTTCTTCTGTAATTTATCTGTTTCTGTTGATAGTCTCATAAATCTGTGAGGTGGGAATTTTTGAAATATATTTTGCAAAAGTTTGGGGATAGCATTTGTCATATCTACCAAAAATTCTGTGCTGTCTCAGCATCCATCTCACATTCACTAAGCCACTTGCTCTTTTGCTTAGTTAAAGAACAGCTTTTCAGCCCTGGGGCCTAAACCCCCCATACTTTAACCCACATCTGCAGCCACCATCCACATCACCCACAGAATTCACCCAGAATCCAGAGCTGGTCTCAAACTATAAACTAGTCATTCCAACTGACCTCAAGCCCCAGTCCTTTGAAATTTTCACACATGTTCTCTGTAAACTAACCAATTCTTGACTCCTACAGGAAATCTACTTACCTTCACCCCTGAACCACAATAAAGGCACAAGCTCATAGACCCCTCTTGTTCTGCTTGTGTTCTCTTTACCTTCTGGTTGAGCAACCTGACACAATCATGCTTCCCATTGATCCTTCAAGAACCACTCCCTTCTTGTTACTAGTGAATATTATACTATCTTTACTCATGGATTGTTATCTTGTTTCCCAGTGTGTCACCTGCCTTCTACCCAGACCCAAATTTAAATTCCAATGCAACTAATTCAAAAGACCCTTCAAAACTCAAGTTGTACTTATCAAATTTTTCACATCCACTTCATTTTCCTACCTAATTTCATTTTATGGAACACAAACTTTTCCTTCTAACTGTAGCCTCCAAGTGCTGTGTCCAAGCTCATGTTTGAGCCACTCCATGAAGTTATGTTTGCCATGTAAGCAAATATGTGTGTCCTCTCTTTAAGGGTCTTTTGTAAATACTCACTCCCCAAGGTAATTGCCTCTCCTTTCAATTAATTCACTTTAGGTGTCTGTCCTACCTCATCTGAATGCAGGTTGATAGGTCTGGACCTTTAAAGTCTTTGAGAACACTATGGACATATGTTTCTGATTCCAAAGTCATGAAGAGACAGCCAATGCTCTGTACTGTCTCAGTTATGCTCTTTGCTTGGTACAGGAGCTAATTATGCAGTGCACAAATTGATCTGTGTGCCTAATACTATCTCCTTTGTTCAGGCTGAACATCAAATATTATCATTATGTCCTGGTCTTTCAATTTGCCATCAAAAAAATCAACAGGAACAGCCATTTGCTCCCAATCTTTCCCCTGGTTTCCATGTCTACAATTCCTTCCACAATGATGGCAGGACTTTGAAGAGTGTTATCTGGAGAAGGGCAGAACATCCTTAATTATTTCTGCCACAGAGAGACCAAGAATGTGGCTTGCATTGCAAGACTTGCTTCAGCATTCTCTGCCTAGATTTAAACACTGATGGATCTCTAGGACTTGCTTCAGCATTCTCTGCCTAGATTTAAACACTGATGGATCTCTACAAAATAGTTATGGGGCTGGGGAGCACCTAAGGGGGTGGAATTTTTCTTCCTCAATGCTGTTCTTTGGCCACTTAAAAGGCTCGGAAGAAAGTATGTTTACACATCACCCAAAAGGAAGAGTACATACCTCAAACAATCTCTAATATGGTGGAAAATTATTTGAAGCACGAAGCTTGGAAGGAAAGAAAAAAATCTGGTGTTGCATGTGAAAACAGAACATGGTAGCTTCTGGAAATTCTGCTACTCTAATCTACTCAAAGAGATGGTAGCTAAATATTTTGGAGTAAGAAAGCTTTAATATTCATTTTATATTTTATTGTTCAAAATATTATATATATATATAACCATGTTCTTATTACATTTGGACACCCTTAGAATGCTCTATAAATAGCAGATAATTTGGAAGCACAACAACAAAACATACCATTATGGAAATTTTTAAAGATGCCGAATTGAAAATGGGTAGAGGTTACTTAACCTACCTAACCTCATTCATCTACTTACAATGGAGCCAGAATTTGAACCCAGGATATCTGGATCTGAAACCAAACTGCTCCCTTATCACTTCCTCCATCAGATAATATTGTTTATTTACCACATTCCTTCTGCCACAAATATAGGTTTGGATACTTGAGATATGCATTGCTGAAATTCTATTTTTATTTTGTTTCCTGAGATCTCAATATATAATATATTGTTTTTCCCTCTTGATTCAGATAAGCTATGGCTCTTTTCATCCTTAACTGAAAAGTAAGGACCAGTTTTCTTCTCTCTATCAGATGCCCCCCATGGACACTTCTGTAGCATTAAGAATGGTCTCATAATTGATTCATTTTGGCTGGATCTGGGTAGGAATGACAGCTATAGATGATTTTATAGGAGAAATGACTATAAGAGGTGCCTGCATGATATTTATTGAAAATATACCTGTGACCAATAGGATGCACAATTGAAGAGACTGGACATTCATGGCCAAAATCAAAGACTTACTTGCAAATATTTATGCATCGTTTGTGTCCATCATTTATGGCAACACCAGTACATTAATAAGTGTGAGCACAGCAGGAAACTCTTTCTTAACAACACAGAAGGTGTGGATCACTACATCAACATTGGATGCTTCTTTTTTTCCACCTGACCACATTTTAGATAATTTCCATGGGAATCATTCTTTTGCACATAAGGACTTTGAGATATCTTGTTCTGAAACCTTTCTCAGTACATTTAACCCCTCTCAATACCCAGAAGACTCTTTCTTTATGAAATTCTGGTTGGGAGTTTTTAATTGCTCACTTGCAGGATCTGTATGTGGAAATATTTGGGAGTGTCCAGCCAATGCCTCTTTGGAGTTGTTGTTTAAGGAAAACTTAGACATGAACTTGTCTGAATCCAGATACTACATCTATAATGTTGTGCATGTGTTGGCTAAAGCTCTCCATGAAATGCTTTTTATGAGAGCAGAAATGGGGTCCTCAAAAGATAAAGCCCAGCTCATGCTTCTGCCTGGCAAGTAAGTGTCCTTGTTAAATATCAGTTCCATTAATGACTTGTTGACATCAATGTTATTTTAATGTATCATGTAATGATGATTGTGACATTTTCATCACGTCAGCAGGGACGTGAGCATAATGGATTGCTATTATTTCCTGTTGGTTATATGTAAACCTTTAATGATTTTAGTGTTTATTTGCCAATAGTTTAAACTCATTAAACTATAAATAATGCTCAATTAAAAGTAATAAATGGGCCATACTAATGAAAGATGTTAATGGGGGGAAGTATGGGATGGCGAAGGGGTGGGGTATATGGGATTCCCTTATATTTTTTATGTCATATTTATGTAATCTAATATGTCATATTTATGTAATATTTCATATTAAATAATATGTCATATTTATGTAATCTAAATTTATGTAATCTCATGTAAGTTTCTTACTTAACACTTTAGGGCAATCCATTCCAGGGAACTTAATATGTGCAAAATTTACAAATTTTTAACCACCTGTGATTTCTGCTCTTATGCCATGATGTCCTGAATTCTTCTGTGAAAAGGAAAATTTATTTGAACTTTCTACTTTGTATTAGGAAGTCTACTGATGGTTAAAATAAATTTTCTTCTTATGAAGTTAAAACAATTTTTGATTCAAAGGATTCAATTTCTTTTACATGGATGTAAACCTGACACTCTTAGATTAATTATAATACCACAAGTTCTCACCAATTCCACTTGGGTGAAATTTTATGTCAGTCTAGATATTATAAACTCAAAAGCAATGAATAGCATCTTTTGAAAGTCTTACCCTCAAGCAAATGGAGGGAATGCAATATCACTTTACACAAAATTTATAACCCCAGGCAAATATTGTGTGAGTATGTATGTATATGTGCATATATGTGTGTAGTGCTATATGATAACGTAAATATTATAGCTATACAGGTATATATTTTATACACAGGGCATACATGTTTATTTATATATGGATCTTATATAAATTAATTCATTAATATTACATTACTAGAAACTTTTATATATTCTCTGTCATTTTATAAAATATTTTGTTCAAAGGCAAAAGAAACAAATGTCCTTCTTTTTCTCTTTTGATTTCATGGAAATTTCCCAGGAGCACTAAAGAAACCTCATTGGCCAGGATGGCAGCTCATGCCCAGCTCTAAAGAAGTCTCTTGAAATGGAATCTTCAAGAATGGTGTAAACTAATCACCATAAAACTTTCTTGGGCTAGGGAAGGTGATCCCCTTTACTGAGCATGCAGAATAGTAAACTCTCCCCCAAATGACACTCCTTCAGGAAAGACAGGCAGGAAAGATGAATGTCTGACTCTTCTCCAATCAAATATTTGTATCAATTCACACATGGATATCCTGCCTCCAGTGCCCATGCTCATTTTTTCCCCCATTATATCTCACTTTCAGCTCTATCCAATGCTAAAATTCATTCAATTTAAAAACAGCACAGGAAGCCATATATCACTGGATGAGAAAATAAACTCATATCACAATATGAAATTCTGAACTATTTGAATTTTCCTAATGGTCTTAGGCTTAAGGTCAAAATAGGAAAATTTGTTTCTCAATACCCACATGGTCAATGTTTAATCACACATGAAGATATGATAGATTGGGCTGTTGGATTCAGGAAGGTTACAAACACTTTAATCATGGATTAATTTTTCACCTATATCACAAAAAAATAGAGACCAGATATGGGAAAAACTTGAAAGCACATTACCTAATACAAAATCTGCATTTATTAATATAGTGTAATTTTCCTTACTTATTATATATAATGTTGAAAGGACACCTTTAATTAAGGAGACATTCCCAAATTTTGCAATGCTTTATGTCTTGTATAAATGCAGTATGTCTAACGCCTCAGTACAATGAGCTGATAAAATTTCAATTTAATAAATAGCCAGATAAGCTAAAAGAATAGTAATCTTATGGGGTTGGAATTAATTGTTTGATATGCAGCATCTTCAAGACAATAAATTTCTGTAACTTAGAATTGTCATATAGACAATTGAAGTTGTCTTTGGACATTTGCTTTCCTTCCAACAAAGAAATTTTATTCTCTTTAAGTTACATAAAACAAAATGGACCTTGATTTCAGTTTGTGCTCCCTGAGTGCCTCAGTCATGGTCATATCTCATAGGAGAACTCTAATATAATAAGTGTTGAGACACTTAAAATCATACTAATATTATCAATTATTTAATATTGTAAGGTAATATTTTTTAATTTGCAGTATTATTTATTTATTATCAATGATTCTCTTCCTTTAGACTCCTCCCACATCTGTGTATAGCCAGAACTGTGGCCTCATTCTTATTTTCTCTCTTTTTTTACACTTTACTGACCTTCTCAACACAACCATTTGCATCCTCCAACAAACAATATTTGGAGTTGTTTTTACTATGGCTTGTTTTATTGTTTGGGCCAAGACAATCACTGTGGTTCTGACTTTCAAGCTTACCTCACCAGGAAGAAGGATGTGGTGATTGCTGGTATCAGGTCTATCTAACTCATCATTCCCATTTGCTCATCTATCCAAATGACTTTCCAGAATTCTGGCTGGGAAACTTTCCCATATTCATTGACAAAGATGCACACTCAAAGCATAACCATATCACCACTGAGTGCAATAAGATCTAAGTCACTGCTTTCTGCTATGTACTGGGATTCCTGAGCTGCCTGGTCCTGGGTAAATCACTGTAGGTTTCATGGCCAGGAACTTGCCTGACTGCTTTAATGAAGCCAAGTCTTGACTTTCAGCATGTTGTTGTTTTGCAGTGCTTGGGTCAATATCCTCCTTGTCTACCAAAGCACCAATGGGAAGGTCATGGAGGCCGTGGAGATCTTCTCCCCTTTGACTTCAAGTATCAGATTATTCAGGGCCATATTTTTACCCAAGTGCTATATTTTCTTCCTAAAGCCGGATAGATACACATCAATAATGTTAAGGGATAAAAAATAGTCTGAACAAAGATGACCAAAATGCAGATTCTTCATTCATATATGTAACAAAAAGAATTAACACGCACCTGAAAAACAAATGATCATATTCCCCCTATTCAATTTTGTATTGAAGTATACCATTTATATATGAAGATATATAAACAATATGTGTATAGTACAAGTTGAGAACTTATAAAATAAACATGCATTAAATCATACAGGGGTCTCATAAATCACCCCACCACCAAAACCTTGCATTGTGGTGAAACATTTGTTATAAAATATGCAAGAGCATCATCAAAATATTACTAGTAACTATAGTCCATATATTACATTTTGTGTATTTTCCCCTAACACTCCCTATTATTTTAAAATATATTTTTATTACAGAAGTTGTGCACATATGTAGAATTCCCATACAGCACTCCTCCACCAACACAACAAAATGTGGTAGGATATTTGTTACAGATTATGATATAATGTCATCAGACTATTAACACCCATCCTGATCCATAGCATACATTTTGCACATCTTTTCCATATCCCTCCATTATCAACCCAGTATATCTTTGACTTTAGTTCAAGAATATTACAGTATTGCTATTAACCACAGTCCATAGGTCACACCAGTTTTATTTTTCCCATTCTTCTCTACATTCCCACCAGCCTGTAACAGTGATGTACTCTAGCTCACAGAAGGACACTCTTGCATCTGTATCATCAACCACAATTCTCATGCACCTCTAGGTTCACTGTTTTATTCAGTCCCTAGATTATTCTCTAGCTTTCACTAAAATGTGTTATCATTAACTCTATTCATTTGTACAATTTTACAGTCAAGTTAATTGAAACTTCTACATACATTAAACTCCAGTAGTTCTTCTCAACTCTCCTCTTATCTCCTAATAACCTATTAACTAGGTTTTAAATCCATGCATTTATTGTTTTTTTTCTTTTACTCATTTATTCCCATTTATTTATATATATTACTTTTTTTTTTTCAGGATGGGTTTGCTTAGCACAGGGTCAGTAACCTAGCCTTAATTGTGATGAGAAACAAATTAAAAAGATGCCTCTCCCAATATAAGCATATTTCTCCAATTGTGTAGCTAATTATATCATTTAATAGTGTGAGACAAACATTTCTAGACTTTTTATAAATGAAATGGCTAATTGTTTTCAAGAGTACCAAGGAATGACACACATATGCACAATCCGCACATGAACATATTTTATTTTTTAAATACATTTTTTATCTTTTCTAAAAGATACTTAGATTACATAAAATGTTACATAAAAAATATAAAGGATTCCCATATGTCCCACAACTCCCATTTTCCCCACATTAACAACTTCTTTCATTATTGTGGTACATTTATTGCAATTGTTGGACACATTTTGGAACATTGCAACTAAGCATGGATTGTCATTTACATTGTGTTTACATTCTCTCTGACTCAATTCTGTAGGTTATGGCAGGATATATAATGTTCTGTATCTGTCATTGCAATTACATTCAGGACAATTCCAAGTCCCAGACGTGCCACCATATTACACCTCTTTTTCCCTCCCCCTGCTTTCAGCACCTCTTGTAGCCACTGTCTCCACATCAATGATATAATTTCTTTCATTGCTAGAACCACAAGTCTATAGCAGGATATCAGCAAGTCCATTCTAGTCCATATTTTATTCCTCAGTACTGAGGGTTCTGGGATGGTGATGCCCTCTCTACCTCTAATTGAACTTCAA
>JAQZBX010052659.1:0-19074 GCA_029593785.1 Cabassous unicinctus | reverse complement strand
CCTTCTTTTACAAGTCCACTAGCAAGGGCTCTCTGAATTGCCTTTTCTCTGTTTCTTCGGGGATTTGTTCCTTTGATTCTTTCTGCCCCACCACTCCACCAGAACTGCTCCTTGTTGGGTCACCAGCAACCCCCACAGAGCCAAGTGTACTGGGCTCTTTTCAGTCCTTCATCTTCCCAGGAGACGTACAGCACTGAAACTGTGCACTCCTTCCTTCCTAAAGCATGTGCTTCTGAAACGCATTCTCCTAGTTTGGTTCCTGCTTCTCCAGCTGCTTCTTCTCAGGCTCCTTTGCTGGCTGTTCCTTCTCAACCAAATCCCTAGTGTTGGATTCTTCCAGCATTTGGTCCTGTCTCTTTTCTCCCCTTCCACTCTCTCTTTCTCTTTGTGGTCTCCTCCATTCCCATGGCTTCCCATTTCTATCTGACAATTTCTGAAAGTATATTCTCGACTCCGAACTTTCTTCCAAACTTCAGGCCTATTTGACTTCTCCACCTGGACTTCTCACAAGCACTTCACACTCAATCTTTCCAAAACTGGTTTTCCAATCTTTGCCACACCTCTACCCCCACCCATAGACAAAGATGTTCCTCTTGTCATTGTTCCCATTTCCAAAACTAGCACTTGCAGACACCCAACTGTTCAAACCTGAAAACATGACAGCTCTGTTCCTCACTCAGGTGTTCGTTTTATCTCCAAGTCTTATAAATCCGACCTCTGAAATTAAATGTCAGTCCATCCACTTCTTCCCATCCTGGCTAGTCTAAAGCACGTAGTAGAAACTACCATATTTCTACGCCTCTCCCTCTATAATGCAGCCTCCTCAAAGCAAGCTTTTAGAAACGTAAATCAGATCAAGTTATGCCTTGATCTAAAAATCTTAGGTAGGTTTCCCATTCCCTTTAGGATAAAATCCAGAACCCGTAGTGGCCAACATGACCCTGCTTAGTCTGGCTTTTGCCTACTTCTTCTTCTTCACATCACATTGAACTCATTCTTTGCCCTTCATCCACATAGGCCTTTCTCAGCTCCTCTAACAAGCCAAGTCCAGCTGCCTCAGGGCCTCCACAGGTTCTCTTATTTACTGCCTGGCTCATCTTGTAGGTGCAGTATAATTTTCACTTCCTCAGAGAGCCTCCCCCTTATCTAAATTGGACCCCTAGTTAGTCTTTCTCATGGCAATGTTAACCTTTCTTCTTAGGTTTTATCAGACTTTTCATTATATATTCATGTGTTTACTTTTTTAGTACCTATCTCTAACAACTAGACTGGGAGTTTCCTGAGGGCAGGGACTATGTCTGGCACAGAAGAGGTGCTAAATATTATGGGGTGGATGCAGAAATAAATGCATAATGCTGAATTGAATTGATGGTATTTCCTACTATCCATTGTCCAGTTTCAAAGTTGACCTTTGGTCTAACTTTATTTCTTATACTTATATGATTTTTTTTACTTTAGTCTTATCCAGATGTCAAAGGTGTTGACAAAGATGACAAAAATATAAGACAAAAAAATCATAAATTGTCTATAGAGTAATGTGCAAATAACCTGCTTAATTAAGAGAAAAGCATCTATTCAATCTCCATGGGAATGTCTATAACCACTTCTTAAAGCCATATTGAGGTAAAAGTTTTCACAATAAGTTATCTCAAACAGAAGCCTCCCGAACCAAGAGAATGGGTTTCTCCTCAGCCTTCCCTTTCAAGGGTAACAGAATTTTACCTTGATCGCTAAAGCTGGGGTTGTGACAGGAGTTTCTCAGGCCAGACTTTAGATACTTGATGAGCACCCAACTGGAAAGAGCACAGACAATTTGAGAATCTGACTTCTGGTTTGTCTGAGTAAATCAAGGATAAGTGATACAGGTAGCACTTTGTTCGGTCTCCTTTTCTGTAACTCTTGGTTTTAGCAATTCCAAAGGCTAATGTGAAGGAATTAGAGAAATTAAGACAAAATTTCTCCCGAGGGAGCTAAGTGCTAGAGGAGATTTTAGGTGGCGTGGAAGGGAGAGATGAACTGTATCACATGTCTTCCCATTTGGTGGAAAAAGAGAGAGAGAGAGAGAGAGGAGTTCTGCCTCTCGAGTCAGTGAAAGCTTGGGAGATTGGACAGAAGCAATATCTCGGTGAAATTCCGATAGGCGTGAGGAGAGGGACACAGATGAAGACTTCCAGCAAGCAGCAGTCGAGGTGGTATCAACTGCAGACAGTATCTCAGAGATGACAGCCAGCTCACAAGCTCAGGAGGAAGGGAGCACGATCAGAAATGAACAGCGACGTGTGTGCCTGCAGCTTCCAGTAATTACATTATCCACACATATTAGACAGTCTTTTCATTTTAATTATATAACTGCATTTTTTTCCCTTAAATGAGCATGGTTTATCCACTTAAACTGACACTTTCAATTTTACAGGCAGTGGAAATTTTCCTGTTGGCATAATTTATTTCTTACACACTGAAGAAAAGTTACCTTTTAATCCCCAATCAATATTTGGAGAGCACACAATTAATTTAATAGATGTCTAGGTAGTTAACATAAATCTGCAAGTTAAGGAGCCCATTCTTTCCCTATTTATAATGCATCGAGTAATAATTGTATCTCAGGAGGAACCTAAATCCTCACTGCATCAAGATGTCAAGATTGTAGGGCCGATTGCCCCCAGCACGGAATGGTCCAGTTTATCGCGAGGTGATACAAGAAACATTCCTTTCTCAGTGCTCTGTTCTGTGCTGTGGAGGTTACCAGATAACCACCACCGTTTGGGGCGTAATATTAAAAACAGATTGCCAGTTGTAATGGGAGCTGCTCGTTTTTCTTTCCTTGTTCCTTTTCAATATGACAATTGCGTACCGGAAGTCAGAGCTTTTAGAAAGAACCCCTGAAACCACTGGCAGTGCACGTCAATCAGTGACCGAATAAACCAGCTGGGCCATCTGCAGACATGCAAGAATAAGATAGGAGCTTTCTGCAGCCCAGCTCCACTTCCCGGGGTGCGTTTGTCTTCTCAGGATCAGCTGGGTTGATGCTGAAGTTCTTGGCCTGTGAAAATTTATTACCCACAGAGTCGATCTGCGTTCAGGTGGCCAAGTCTGAATAAATAGAGTCATTGTGCTTGTCTGGGGTTTGTGGCCAAAGTTCATCCAGTCAGCTTGACATTCGCATCCCAGGAGATCCATAAAAGCCAACACCCTGGCATGTGCTCTCGAATTCTGCCAAAACTGTGTAGAACTGGATAAGCAGGAGTTGAAGCTGTAATCAGGACCAGGTTTGAGGGGCAAGGCTCCAAAATCAAATTTCTCCCGCATTAGCCATGAACTGTTTTGTTGTCATTTAGAATTAAACAAGGGCTAGAAAATTTTTACACAAAATTCATTCTGAGAATAGTTCTGAATGCCTACTAGGCGCCAAACATAGTGCGAGACCTGGCTCGTTGGTCTTGATGAATTGCACATTCGTAATATTTCAGTAGGATAATTTAACCATAAAAAACTGCTCTCAAAGAAGCATTTAAAGTAAAATTTAAATGCCAAGAAATGCCTCTGCTTTAAATGACTATAAAAAATAAGCACTCATTACGTGTAGCAAACCTAATAGCAAAGTAGAAACGAGAAGAGCAGTTTAGGCTTGTTTTTATTTTGGTCTAACTGCCAAGCTGGTTTCTTTTTAACGTGGAAAGAGCACAGCCCTTCCCCCGATGACTCCTGCCTACCAGGCCTTTGTCCTCTCTGTGTTTGAAGGCATCTTATATTTGAGCCTTTGCTCACAATCAGTGAAACTCAAATATCTCAGCAGGAGGCTTTTTGTTTTTTGGAGTTTTTTTTTTTTTTTTTTGAACAGTCCAAAAGCTTAGCTTAGTTAAGTGATTGTATTTTATAAATAAAATTTAGCTGTAACTAGAAGCAAATGCAAAAATTCCTTTTTGATGGCCAGTGTTACCACCTCATGCCACTCTTTATAAAAACTTACGAAAAGCACAAGCAGAGGTAGAGAGACACGGAAATGCAATCATCCTTTCTCAACTGTAGTTTCCAAAATTGAAACGATCAGCCAACTTAGATGTCTCTGAGCACAGATATACAAAGGCTCATAACCCTGCTTCCTAAGATATTTTCTCAGACCTCCTAAAGAAACCTGATTGAGGTTTGTATAGGTTTAGTTGTAGCTAACCAACCGGGCCAAAGTGTGCCTAATTTCAGTCTGAAGACCTGAAATGTAAAGCTGGAAAATGAGAAAATTATATAAGTTTTAAAACAATTCATTTAATTTGGGCAAATATACAATTAACACAAAAATGGAGAGCACTGCTTTTGTTAAGTTGAGGGAGTGCCATCTTGGAAATAGGACCACATTTTCCTTAATGGTGGGTATCAATACCACCAAATGGGATCTCTACCAGGTGAACGAAAGAGGGGCCGTGTATCACCATTTGAAGGTGCGCTCTGCCCCAGTGCAGCTGCCAGCAGGCTGCTGGGTGGCAAAGGAAGCGGAGTTCTCTGTCTGAACAGCAATCCTAGTTTACCTCAGTGGAATGGCCCTTGGTCCTGTGCCTTCACTGATCTTTTTCTTCAATGGCATCTTCAGAAGTGGTTACTCCTCAGAGTATATGCTTCGCTCATATCCAGACATGGGCAGCTTCATAAACTGACGGATTTACCTAAAATTGTCAGGTGTTTGGTCGAGATATGCTCCTGAGAAGTTTTTTGTTTTTTCCAAATCGTATCCAAGTGAGGCCAGTTATCTCAGCACAGATGTTCTCAGCAGACTGTCTTAGCCTGTTGTTTCTACCTGGGGAAATCATCTGTGGTGATTCAGTCCCTCTTGGCATTTCCCAGCTCTGCAGCCACCAGGTTGTTTAGTGAAACCTGGACCAGACAGTTCCTAAGCTGTGAGGCCACCGGACGTGGCCCCTCCACACTCGGAAGTTATGAAAGTGCCGGCAGAACCAGGACATCTCCCCTGGGAGGTCTGACTCAGAGACGGGTCTCTGTGAGCCTCCTCTTTTAACCTGAGCTTTGTTCTTAAAATCCAAGGCAGTCGAAGGAAGAGTATGTGATTATGAAGTATTGTATGTGAAAGCACTTCCTCATATATGAACTTTAAAAGTTCTCTTGAGAGGTGAAAATACCAGTAATAACACGATCAGAATCAGTTCCGCTTCCTCTTATATCACATACATGGTGGGCAAAGTACAATTATGAGCCTATTACAAACCTATTTTTACCTCCAAGTATTGTTATCTTATTTGAGTGAAGAAAAAAATAAAGGTTTAACTGAAGCCTAAAGCCAGGTTTAGATTTTGCTTCTTCAAGCACAGGTTGCGTTTTTAACAGAACTACCAAAACATTTATGTTACCTTCATATTTTTTCAAACAAGAAGAAAATGACATTTCTAATCCACAACTTTGGCCCTGGTTGCAGGCGTAATAATCAGCTGCCACCAAAAGGCATTTGGCAAGCCCAGCAAAGTGAGAAGTGACTAAACCCAGTACTCACCCACTGGGTCAAAGACGAGAATCATTAGTGGGCATTCCACCGTGGCCTCCTTGCTCAAGATCTGGATTGCGCTGGACTCACCCTGTGAGATCAGGTCCAGGAGCAGCTGGATGGCCAGAGTCCAGAGGAGCGGCCCACAATGCCCCAGTAGACCCTCCTGGAGCTCGTCCTTGCTTTCATCTGCAAGGGAGGCCGTTCTGTGAAGCCACAATCCCTGAGCATGAGGGTCTTCACGTGCCAGCCCCCACCCCTTGATCCGTTACCCAAGGAGACTCTAAATAACCAACGGGACTGGGCAGGGCTGAGAAGCTACATCCTCATCACCCCATAGTCCAGTTACTGTGACACGTCAGCCAAGCAAGGCTGGAACTGTTCCAGAAGGACGTCAGCCCACATTTTTAGAATTTAGCATTTATCACCAATGATTTACTTTCTATTTCTTGGTCCTGAGACTTTGTCGCTGACCCCTAGAAAGCAGACGAGCCCCCATTCCAGTGATACCGGAGGGCCTTCCAGAGAGCAAGTTGCCACCTCACTTGGACCAGCCACCACGTGCACTCCAGCTGCTGGCCGTGGGGTACCTGCCGCGCTGTCGTATTAGGTCGGATGGTCATTCTTGTGTTTGCTTTCACTTTTTTTCTTGCGTGAAAAAAAAAAAAATAAGGTTTAGCTCAAGCATAAAGCCCTCTGAGCACTCGCCAGCCAAGCTGTCATCCAGCAGCACCAGTGGATTCACCCACTTGGCCGATGAAGCCTCAGTAAGCGTCACACTTCCTTTGCATCTGTAGTCTGGTCGTGTTGATGCCCTGGAGATAAAAAGAATTTTTCCCCAGGAGTGTCTGGCAACCTCCAAGATAAACACTATAATTATGCCGAGGAAAGGTTAGTCTAAGAAACCTAAATCCTCCCCCTTCCCTTGCAAGCACCTGTTTAAACGGTGACTTCCTCTTCGTGCGCAGCCCCACAGAAAGCTTTGTGCTGTTTGTCAGCATCACCCTGTGTTCCAGCAGTCCTCTTCCCACTGAAACTGGCACCTGTCAAAATCCAGCTGGCCCCTGTCCCTTCCAGCTCCAGCGCAGTGGCCTACAGGCACAAGAGGCAGAGCTGGGCTGCCTCGGAGCCCTCACTGGCAGCCTTCCGCTGACTGACGGGCCCGTGGGCAAGGTGACCTCAGAGCCCCTCTTTCAGTTTCTACGTAGCTGGACAAAAGTATTGAAGTGTGTTAATATAGGTGCATAGTCTATAATAGTAGGAAATATTCAAGTACACGTCTTACCGTCCTCCTCCCTCCCTCCCCTCCCCCCCTTCTCCCCAGGGAGACTGTTGGCCTGGCTGGCACTTTTTTTTGCTGATTTAGGTAATAGAAGAAGAGGAGTCTGGGAAGAAGCCAAGGAACTAGATTTACATAAGAAAAGGCAGGGAGCTAATTAAAGAAGAATAGATCCAGAAAGTGGGAGAAGGAGGTGAGAGTGTAGGCTGAGGCTTGAGGGAAGAGAGATTGGGCCAGTTGCCCTGCTGCCTGAGAGCTAGGGAAGACAGATAAGAAGATTCCCAGGGAGCTTACAGAGCGTCACACAGCCCGCTCCCCACTCGTGTCGAGAAACATTGGCACTTACACTGCTTAGAGAAACCCTGAAATAATAATAAAGCTTGGGGGCCCAGAACTTAAACTTTCAGCCCTCGTTCTCCAGTCTCACACGTAGAATAAGAAGGCTCCTGACGAGAGGAAACATATTGTTATTCATACAACTCTGTCATCTCGCCCTCCAGGCAGCCTAAATATTTTGAGAACATGAGGTAAAAATAGAGCCACGCCCATAATTAATGGGAGATGAGGCTTGTGAACATGTTTTTTAGGAGGACAAAATAGTTGTGTTTGGAACAGAAGGTTAGCGACTGGCCTCTTACCGCCTGTCCATCAAGGGTCATTGTATAAATATTCCCTTATTTCACCCTTGCTGAAAAACAGCACAGGAATAAAAATAAATTTCTTATAGGGAAAGAAGTGTCATAGAGAGTGCCATTTTGATTTTAGCAAAATAATAATTCAACAAAAACTTGTTACATCCTTTTGCCTAAAAAGGTAATTGGTTATTGAAGGATGATGCCCATTAAAAGCAAACCACTGACTTTTCATTCTTTTTTTTTAACCAAAGAATATTTGGTTTGTAATTGTACTGAAAGAAGCGTGAATAAACTTCATGCTTCTTCAGGAAATCTGTGTTTAAAAGTAAAGTGCAGTTGACAGTTTGGTGGCCTCATCCTCTGATGCACAATGCTTTTGGAATGAGGTCAACTTGAATCAGTGAATGAGTTGAAGGCTAACCCGCTGTCCCTCGGGGCTTCAGGAGTGGTTCCATTATGGCTTGGTCAAGAGGTGCCCTTATATTTGTCAAGCGTTTGGATGCCCAGTGCTGTTGATTAGACCTTGTCTCTGGTAGCCGCTTCCCGCCCTCAAGGAGCTGCTATCCAGCATCCCTACACCTGGCCTGTCAGCTGGGAGATGCCCCCTGCCCAGGTAGAAGCAGCCTGCTTGCCACGGGACAGCAGGCCGGAGCGTGAAACTCACGTCTGTCCCTGGGACCTGCGGAGGTGGCTGTCACCCCCAGCTTGGTTCTGCTCCACATGGGTTATGGATCTTCCTGCCAGCCTCCTCCCTCTTGAGTGACCTCTTCCCGGTCTCCACGCCGGCCTCCCTGTGTCCCCAGACCGCATCCAGAAGCCCACCGGGACCCTCTGATCCACGGTGCGGCCGTCACGGCCACCGCCCAGGGGACCCTCCATTTGCCAGGCCTCAGCAGAGCCCTGACTGCCTGCTGGGGGGACCCCCGGGGCACGTGCTCACGTCGTCCCCCACCTTTCACCTCTGATTTTTCACCCAGGACCTGGAAGAGCCACATGCTCTGGATGTTATAGCTAGTCATAGCGTATCCGAGTAAAATGTCCTGGAAACGCGAGATCAAAACAAGCTGCCTCTCTAAATACCTCTCGGAAGATGTGACTTGCCAAATCAGGACCAATCTGACGTCAAGCAAGGCCCCCAAATCGATCGGGATCCAAATTAGGAGGTGATGTTATCTAGGTAACCGTCATCTGGTACGTTCAACCCAAATCACCGCTTTCCATAGGATAGATAATAAATGCTCAATAAATGTTTGTTGCTGTCATTATCGAATTTCTGGTAGACAAACATACCTAAGCGGTCCAGCATGAAACAAAAGTAGTCAAACTTTCTCCAACGAGGAACATGTACCTAATTTTGAAAGAAAGTAAAAGAGAGAAAGAATATAAGGCAAAGAAAAAAATATGTATTCCAACAAACCATTTGGATTGAAGCCGGTGGCAAATAGTAGTATTTGTCGTCCCCAGGAGTTACCTCTTCACATCCTACTGGCGAATCGCTCTAGGGAAATTGTCAGTTGTCAGTAAGGACTCTGATAAGAGAGGATCCAGGAACTTACAGCCTAGCTGAGGGCTCAAACTAAAATTCTTATGAAGTAGATGGCAAACTCTGAGAACAGAAATCCGTGCCAACCCGTATGTCAGACTAGCAGTTAGGAGAGAGGAAGATCAATGAAAGCTTTAAGAGTCGAGGAACACTTAGTACAAAGGATGTCCTCGGAATCTGCAGTGGTGAAGGGGCTGTTGAAACCCACAGAAGCAATGACTCGACTTAAAGACTCACCAAGATTTCAAGTGATTTGTCCTCTGCTGACCCCATTCAGCTGTTTGCTTTCTTTATTGACAAGTTCCTCAGTCCCTGAAATGCTGCCTTCTCAATAGGATCCTAGTTGACATGGATTTCATAAGTGATATTTACAGAGTGGTCTTTCTTGGAGAGACCACACAGCCTGGTTTGCACGGCAAAGCCCAGGTTTTCTTCTGTCGTCCCAGACGCCCATCTGGCTAGCACTCCCCTTTCACCCTCAAAAATGTTCTTATTTGGATGATAAATTATCTGGTCACCACTGACTCTGCCTGACCCCTGTAGACTACAGTACTGACCAAAATGCTTCCAAGACAGCATTTCTAGGGATCTGAAAATGCACAGAACTAATTATTTCTGAGGGGGAAGAAAGGAATGAGTAGCTTTTCTTTGTCCTGCAAAAATTCCAAAATGGGTCAGAAAACTCCAAATGGAAGCTTACAAGATAAAAGTTAAAAGACCTGTCAACTAGGACTAAAATGAGTCGTAAAAGTTAAGGTAATGACTCATGAAATGTGATAATAGATATAGGAGGAAATCAGTGAAATAAATTAATAAATACAAGTCTACCCTTGAAGAAGGATGGCTGGAAAAGACGTAAAGCTTTACCCGACAAAATTTGGCAACATGCTTCTGTAACAGCAAAACACAAATGAACTAAGTTAGCTCTGATGGTGTTTATTCAAATACATGTGCGTGGACGCAACCCGCTAACAAGTGAAACAAAGTGATTAAAATCACGGGGGCAGCGATACCTCCAAGTATAACGAGCTTGATTCCGCTCATGGAATGATGGAGCCACATCTGGGATGGAGACACCAGTGGAATCCTAAATCTCCCTCTTTTAGAAGGATAGCAAAATGCAGATCCAGAAACCTCAAGCCATACATCTTCTCCCTATGACTATTTGCCAATTGTTTTGTACTCAACTGGCATATAACAGCATCATGCTCGTACCTGTAACTACCTGCTCAACCTCTGTACCTGAAAATCCCATAGCACACCCAAAACGGAGCTCTTCTCCCCCCTGCCCTGGCACCAGCCTTGTCCATCTTAGCCATTGGATGGATGTTCACCCGCAGCAGGTGCTCAAGCCAGATCCCCGGGCCTGTCGCATCCAGTCAACCACCAGTTCCTGTCAATTCTACCGCCAAAATGTTACACCAACTCCCTCTTCCTCTGCTGCTACCAGGCACGTCTTCTCTTGACTGGGTTACCACGATCACCTTGACATGGTGCCTCCCTGCCCAAATCCATTCACCAAGCAGAAGCCAAAATGGCCCCTGAAAGATGCAGCTCACGTCACCTCACTCTCTACTCTTTCTTTTTAGCTTTCATTTTGAAATGATTCTGGATTCACAGGATGTTGGGAGGAATGCATAGAGAAGGGGTGCCCTTCTCACCCCCTCCCTAATGTAAGCCCCTCACTGACTTCTTACTGCCCTGAGGATAAAATCCAAAACCCTTTCCGTGGCCCTCAAAGCCCTTGAGATTGGCCCTGGCCTCCGTGGCCCGGCTCCCCCACCACTGGAGAGCAGTGGATGCCCTGCCTTTCACTTCCTCGGCAGAGCCGGGGTCGAGGTTGGCCTGGGTCCTTTGCTCCAGAAGCTGTTTCCCTGGCCTGGAGCCCTTCCTTCCCCACCCAATCCCATTTCTCTGATTCAAAAACGCTTCTTTACCGTCCCGGTCTCGCTTTGTTACCCCTTCCTTGGATGGCCCTTCTTGGCCACTCATCCCAGGCGAATCCCCTTATTCTCCTCCCTCCTAGTTCCCTGTTCTCCTCAGGCATGGCCGTTAGAACTTAGGATGCTGCGTGTGTGCTCAACTCTTCAGGTCGGCCTCACCTCCTAGACTCTAACTAGATTGATCGATTATGGCAGCGGCTTTGTCTACTTGGCTTCACCCAACCTGAGTCCAGAGCCCGGTGCTGAGCAAGTGCTTCAGATGAGATCACCTTGTGGCGTTAGCTCAGTCGTAAGAAACTGGATTGCCCTGGGACTCCTCCAAATGTCAGCTGCTCTCCCAGCCATGAACTTGCTCCAGGCGCAACCCAATTACAGAATGGCTTTTAATTTCCTCTTTGCTTCCCCTTCACTAGCAGATCCTGGCACGTGAGGCTGCAGGAAGCAGCCTGGGGAGCTCCCTGAGCACACACTGAGCATTCACGGGTGATCTCCCGAGCACCCAGCCTGTAGCGATAAAGACAGAGAGAAGATGTCACCTCTTGAAGAGAACCTGGAAAATGATGGTTTCTGGCAGAACACTTGTTTTGTCTCAGAGATGTGGGCTTCAGAGCCCTTCATGAATGAGCATGAATTCAGGAGAGATCCATGAAGCATTCTCTTAACCCTCTCAACCTATTTTGCTGAGAAATGAATAAAAGGCAAGTCGTGAGGAGGGATGATGAGAGGCTTAAGAATAGAAAAATGTGATTGCTTTAATAGAAATCTCTAGAAAGAATGAAATTGGACAATTCATCTAGTTTACTATGAGTAGTTTTTTAGACTTTGCTTCATGAGTCACTGAAGTACTATTTTTGTTTGCTATTTAATTTCAGTGTCTATTAATTTTATTATTTTCTAACAGCAACATAAGATCCTATGCAAAAGCCAAAGGGTTTCTTTTTTAGAGAGGAAGCAGTCAAAAATTCTAGTGGTCTTTGCTTTGGCATATGACATACAATTTTGACCTAATGGCAAAGCTTGTTTTTTTTTATTTCAAGGAATTGTTTTGAGCATTTAACATATTCTCATCTCCTGTCTTGATGGACGATGGGTTGTCTGCTGCAAAGTTTTTAATGACGTAGAATAAATGCAAACTAAATAGCACAATCAAAATCAGGCATTAAAAAAGTAGTGGCGGTTGGTGGCACCAAGCACGCGGTGTTGAGTGTGTGGTGATGTACATCGTGTGGGCAGATTAGAAGAGGGAAGAATCGCAGAAGGGTATTTCTCAGTGGCTGCTGGAGTGCCTGACCTCTAAGCCGAGAAAGAACTTTTGGTCCCAGCATCGCGTCAGTCTGTTAAAAAAGAGCAGCCGCTGCCCCAGACGCCAGACCCAGCTTCTCCTGGAGGACCTGAGCAGCCTAGTCCTGTGGAGTTATTCACCACAGTTATGCTGCCGCCAGGGTCTGTAGGCACTTTGGTGATGTGGAGAGGCTGAGTTTCTTGTTTTTTATTTGCTTGTTTGTCTTGCTTTGCTCTTTATATCATTTTCTGACAGACTATATGCATCAACAAGCACTGTGTTTTCCTCTTGGGAAAGTCTGCTGGATGTAGCTGGAGGCAGGGGAGAAAAGAGTCAACAGGCTTTTGAAATACTGGCAGCCTCGGTCTATTTCCATGGCTTGGAGAACATTCAGAAGCAATGTTAGGAGTTTCTATTTAATTTATAGGCGCATGTTTTATGATTTTTGTTATTCCGGGAAGAGTCTGTCTCGATGCTTCATGCTGGCAATATTACTAGAACTATGATAATAACGTAGTCCACCTTTCTTTGGGGTAGTGCAGATTACTTTTTGCATATTCATCCAGAGTCAGGAGTAGAATTAAGTTCTTTTCCAGCATAGCTGCCAAAAGTGAAAGCTGCCTTGCTGAGTGCTAAGGGAATCCTCTGGAGGACAAACCTGGGCTACTAGTGGCTGCTTGCCACCTGCTGGTGCTTTCTGTGAATGTGCTCCTGGGATGGCTCTGCAGGGAGCCCAGGGGAGGCCGTGAGAGGACAGAGGACGGCCTGAGGCCTCTGAGGTGTCTGCGGCCAGGTCTTCCTCCAGCTTCTCACCCCTTCTCTGCTGCCAGTTCTCTTCCCTCAAGCATCTTCACCAAGGGAAGATCCTGTGGAGATAACCCTTTCCTCTCTAGAAGTAATTATGCAAAACTGGAAAGCCAGGACACAAAACCTTAATTCACTGGCATCCAGGGAACCAGGAAGGGACAGTAACCCCTTGGATTGTCCAAAATGGCCTGTACAGAGACTGACGGGCTCCCTCAGCATCCCATTCAGAGAAGGACAGAGCAGTGTGGAAACTGAGATGTAGGTTGAAGACAGGCTCAAGCCCCATGATAAATTAACGGCAAGACTTGTCCCAGAATGCAAGGCTCAGGTCCCACCTCAACAGGCTTTATGTTCTTTCCTGAATCAGTATGGTTATGTCATGTGTGGAAATTGCCAGGCCCAGAAGCCGGTGCTCTCTGTGTCTCTCCTGCTTGGCTGCAGGGTTTCTGCACTATTGATGTTTAAAGAGGACAGTTCCTTGTTGCGCGGAACCATCGCGCTCTTTGAGGGGCCTTGGTAGCCCTGGCCGTAGGCACTAAATGCTCAACCCTTCATCACGGGACACCCAGAAATGCCCCCTACCCTGGGACTGGGCTTCAGGAGTGACAGGTGCAGGAATGCTCCATCAAGAACCACTGCTGGGGCTCAGGAAGACCCTTGCTTTAATTGACTTCTAGTCCAAAACCACCCAAACCTCTTCTTCCTTGACCGTCTTTAAAATTCTACTCAAACTCCAGTGGGAAGTGGCTCCTAATTGGTTCGCTCATTTGACATTTACTCAGCAGAGATTTATTGAACAGCTGCTATGTCCCAGGCACTGGTTGAAGAGATTATCCCACCAACCACTAGTTACCACTCATACCTGCACCTTCCTAACACTGATCTACCTGGATCTTACTCTTTTCATGTTATTTCAGAAATGCCCTCAAGTCATCCTTAAACCTCCCTTCTGACTTCCTACCTAGGCACTGAGCTTCCCCAAGGCAGTGGCTGCTCCTTCTTTTATTTTCACCCTTCATGACATCCAGCACAATACTCTCTGCAGAGTAGGAATTCCGTAAATGTTGTAATGACTGACTGATCCAAGGACCTGGAACTACATGGTGTTATGTGTCAAGGATATGCTGATGTCTGGTTTTTTCTAATCTGAAGAAGAGTCTGTGTATTTTGTCTCTATTTAAACATGATGAGGAATAGCATGAGAAGGACTTTTGTGTCCCTGGTAGACCATGTCATGTGCACACTGGAAAGGGACCATGTGTGTCCATGTTCCCTGGTCCACCCCAGGCTAAGTCCTGGTCTGAGTCTTAAAAGCTATGCTTTGGTGTCCTCCTCATGGACATGCCCTTCTGCCCTCCTCAGCCTAGTATTGCCTCGCAATAAAAGACAAATGGAGGAAAAGCTAGAATCAACTAGAAAAGGAAAGGGAGTGTAAAACTGGGAGAGTCTGGTGGAGAAATGGAGGGCTGCTTCCATTTTCTTTTATTTTTATTTTAGTTCTTCTATTATGGAAGATTTCAAACACATACAAAAATGGCCAAAATAACATAATGTACTCAACACCTAGCTTCAAGAGTTACCAACTCAGGACCATCTTGTTTCATTTATATATCTATCCGCTCTTCCCTCCCCACCCCCAAATGTATTATTTTAAAGGAAATCACAGCATCATATGATTTTACCCATAACTATCAACATGATTCTCTAAAAGACTTAAGAAGGCACGACCACATTATCGTTACTATACCTGAAATAGTCAAGAATCCCTTAGTATCATCAGATTTCCAGTCAGTGGTCAAATTTCCAATTGTGGAAACCTTTTCAACAAATCTGAAAATCAGCTCCAAAATGGCACCTTCATTGGGAAAGAAGCTACACTGGAACCAAAATAGACTTCTTTTCTTACATGAAAGTAGAAGAAAGCAACAGTAAAGGTGATTTTGGTTGTAAAAACGAAATGGTCCTGATGCCTGCTATTTCCCAAGCAATCCCTGAGCTGAGGCCTTTGCACCCCCTCCCTAACCCCACTCCCAGCCCCAGCTACCCCCACCCCTGGCTCTGGGGCCAGGTGTGCACCGCCAGGAGTCTCCAGCCAACTCCTCAGGAAGCGTCGTTTCATAATACGGCATGGTCCTCTGTGATGTGGCTAGTAGTTGACAATATGGCCGCATGACAGAAATGCATGTAACATGGCTCTTTTAAAAGTGTTTGATTGAGCACGTAATTTAAAAGTCAGAATATTAAATAAACACCTCTGCCCTTTCTTCCAGCAGGCAGCCCAGAGAACTGCTCTCCGCGCTCTCTCTGACAGGTACATTTTGTCATTTTTATGAACTATAAATTGCTTTATGAAACGTTGAGCCCTATTTATTGTGGCATATAATTCATAATCGGATTTTGTCCCTAAAGTATCTGTGAACTGGGATGTTAAACATTTTGCATGCTTGGATGTGTCGTGCATGTGTGGAGTTTACTGCCGCAAAAACCGCCTTGTTGTATTTCATATAAAGTATGAAGAGTCCCTTGTTGTGCCATGAAACAAGAGACAAGAAACTTAGAGGAAAAACCCTGAATGGCGCAGTAAATTCTGAACTTTAGAATTGACTGGGGTCTGAGCTCATTTTTCAGCAATAAGCACTTCATTTATTTGAAATGTTTCTTCCGACTTTTTCCATGTCATGTCACTGGAAGCGATCCATTTTTTGATAAGATTCTCTCTTGAAATGCGTTACGCACGTAGCTCGGCACCTCCTCCCTGCTTTGGCATATTTCTTCTGACTCGTGTTACTGAGTGAGAGGTGTAACCCTAATCAATAGACATGGTCAAGCCGTATTTCACATCCTCCTGTGCCTAAAAAAGCTGATGAGGATGTATAAAGGGACTTCGAGAACAACCAGGCCGTCTTTTGTTTTGGTTTGTTTTTGGTTCTTTCACTTACGTTTGCGTGCACACGCGTGCACGGCTGTGTTCAAGAACTGTCTGGAGATAAAAACGAAGCCCCTCTGTCTCTCTGCAAGTGAGACGCGTGAGGTCCTCACGGTGTTAGGAGCAGCTGGCGGAGAAGCTCCCTTCGCCTGGCTGGCAGCCACCTCCGCATTGTCTAGCCAACCTGCACCCGCCGCCTTCCTTTCCAGTGCTTTTGTGTGTGTGGAATGAGCAGTAATTGACTGTGTAAACCAGCTCAGTTCAGTGCTTCTCCAAGGTATAACCTGTCACTTAGACGGAATTATCTGGTGTGCCTGGGTGAAAAGCGTTTTCTCTATGGTGGCAGGCTGAGCTGAGTACTTTCATTTCAATTGAAACGACTTCCCCATGACAACCACACAAGCCTGCATGCTGCCAGAGTGGCTGTCACGTGATCTGGACTTGCTTCTGGGATTTTCACAGAAGCTGATAACTGTACTGCTTCTGAGTCTGTTGGGAGAAGGAGGAGAGACTCTGGATCAAAACACAGTTAAAATCTGACACAATAATTCCCTTCCTGTACATATTTCTTTTTTCCCTTTGACTTCTTTTCTTAAGTAAGTGATTCCTTCAACAAAATGCATCCAAAAGCAAAGAAAAACCTTCAGTTTAAAATACACTGTCATTGCTGATAGGTAGAAGGTTTCTTTGGGGAGTGATGAAAATGTTCTAAAATTAGATTCTGGTGATATGGTGATGGTTGCACAATTCTGAAAATATACTAAAAACCATTGAATTGTACACTCTAAGTGGATGAACTTTATAATATATAAATTATGTTTCATTAAGGCTGTTTAAAATACATATACACGTAATGTCGTTATGACCTGTGGTAAAATAGATAGAAACCTATTTTAGGAAAGTATGGACTTCCTTTGAAGCCCTGGTTATAAACACAAACACAAGTTGTGGGGAACTAGAACCAATACATTCTAGAGCTTCTTCCCAAAAGATGCGACTGTCCCGATGAGGAAATATGCGTGGATTTCAGGGATGCGCACTGCCGTTCTCTTTGATTTTTTCCTGCTGCTCTCTCTAGAATCCCTCATCGAGCTGCCGTCTTAGCCCCTGTTAGTTATGTCATGACTGAGCGTGGCGTGCTCTGAGGAGGAGATCCTTTCCCTACCCAGAAACAGGGATTCCCACTGTCACAACACTTCTTTGTGGATGACTTTATCTTCAAATGGAACAAGGCATTTTCCCCTTAAATCTAATGGTTTTCCCGTTCAGAATTGAGGGAACGTTCACAGAGAGATTTCAAAGAAATGAGTTGACTTTGTCGTGCTAGCCTAGTAATGCAATTGTGTAAAGATACCTTCTCTGGGCTCTTTCTAGTCTTTGTTTTCCACTAATTCAGGGCCACAGGGGTAATTTTTATAATGGGAAGCATTTGTCATTGTTTGAAGATACAATTTAAAACCCGGCTCTTCAAAACCAGGATTTTAAAAAAACCTACTGAATTAATTGGATTCACAGTTTCTAAGTTTTTAAATTAGGGAATGCTAACTTATCAAGTGACAGATGTCACCTTACATGAGATTACTTATTCTTTTGACTAAATCAATATTTCCTGAATAATGACCAATGTGACTCGGGGTCACACGATGTGACCCCCAGGGATGGGAAATGGAAACGAGCAAAGCTTCCCCTTCCCCAAACCATTCTTGTTTCCTAAACTATTTTTTTAGCCTGTTTATCACCTCTTGATATAAAAGTCCATAAAGATTAAGCAGCACTTTCATTTTTGCCCTTAGAGAAAGAAAATAAAGATTTTTCAGACTTCAAAAGTGCTTCCAAGTCCTGCAGCTCTGGAGCTGGGTGGGAGAGGGCATGTTCACTCTAGCCATGCCACCACGGGCTCCTCGGCTTTCAGCGCGTCCCTCTCAGTCTTATCCTCCTTCCGAGCCTCGGCGTCCTTTCAGGTTTGCTCATCCGTGGCCTCGGCTCACTTCCGCTTAGCCTGGCAGCTACCTGGAGTAACCCGTGAGCACAAGGGCAGAACTTTGTTTTGTTTCAAGATGTGCAACTTGATGATGAAATGGGGTTTTGTTGAGTTGGTGGGCGGGGGGGAGTGGGTTTACCTTGTAAAAAGCCAGTTGGTCCCCCATAAGGAAGCCCATCTTAAAGGATTTGAGAACCCGACCTAATGAAACTAGTTATGTCAGAGGTTAGGAAATGTCCAGCTGTCCTCTTAAGATCCATCTTGGATATCTTTTCATTTCCCCAAAGTTTCCTAGTTTATTTTCTAAATAGGTATTATAGAAAAAACTCAGTATCTGACTGTTAAACAGTGTGCTTTAAAGTTCATTGACTCTTCTGTAATCCGTACACAGTCTTGGTGAATTAAAGCTCTGCTCTCCATTACCTAAATTAAATTAACCATCTGTGGTCACCCCCAAAGTAAACCTTTTTGCTTTGTTTGGTTTTACTCTAGTAATGGGCTTAGTTTATGGCTCTACAAAAACAGCCAAATTGTATTGCAGGTCAAAACTGGCTCACAACAGCAAGGCAAAGTGAAAATCTGGGCTTCGGTCCAACTCACTTGAGCCACTTTGTCCCATTAAAGAATACAATGCTTGGGGAAGGGTTGTACGAGAGTGGGATGGGCGTTTTGTTGTTGTTGTTTTTCTTTCTTCCTCCTGACTGGTGGAATTTTATTATCAGTCTAGTTTATGCCATGGGAGAGTCAGCTGGTCTACCAGAGGCCCACTGATGCACCAGATAAAGAACAAAGCAGGAAACCGTGGCAGGAAAAGGGGCAAAAGTCTTGGTGAGGGGCACAAACCAATCACAAGAAAATCTCACTTTGCAAAAGGACCCTATCCTCCTTACTTTTTCATTCCTTATAATATGACTCTCAGATCTTATTTTCCTTTTATGACTTGTGGTATTGGATGTGGGTGGAGAGAGGCAGGGGGAGAATAAAAGGGCACGAGGTTCATTTATAAAGGTGTGTCTGGTGTAGACCCACGGCACTGCGGAAGCTGCCGCCTCACTGGTAATGTGGAAAATATGCAAAGTGCTCTAGGAAGAAGGAAGGATATGTGTGCAGCATATGAAGTGCCTCTGAATACGATTAACTTCCCTCTCTAAGTAGTAAATAGTAGATAACTGTGATAAAAAAAAAAAAAAAAA